>JAVQIZ010150975.1:0-25452 GCA_036023535.2 Galaxias brevipinnis | reverse complement strand
TGGAGGTTGTGTGTCAATGAAGGGTCAGACAGACACTGGCAGACAGTGCCTTCTTACTCTGGAAGACTTAATTAAGACAGACGTTTTACATTGTTTAACTGACAACAAAGAAAAGAGAGATATCAATTTTTGTGGTCAATGATGCATACAACCCAAACAAATGGAGCTGACGTGTGTCTATAGCTTATGTATTTGATCATACATATTTAATTTAATAGTTTTAAAGGGCACGTAGGCTAATATAGTTAGAAATAGTCAATGTTGCTGTGAAGCTGAATTACTTACCGACATTCTTTAAAACTGGATAGCATGTAACGGATGCTGAGAAGTAGGCCAACGCTGCTATTTTCTACCGTTATCCACTAGATGGCAATAAAGCTGCATATATTTATCGTCAACGTCTGCTATGTTTATTTTGGTTGCTGATTCCCAAACCAGCTGATATGAATGCAAAACGCGTTAATAAAATACATGTTTTGATAATAATTGTGTAGTTTTTGGTGTAACACATAATATCTCTAGGACATTGGAAAATAATCCACAATAACTGACCGGAAACGGTATAAAAAACCGTGTCTAGCGCAGAGTGCGTCACAGAAGGGAGTCACAGAATCCGAGACTAACGGCGAACAGAGATAATCTTCTGAGGCCATTTTACATAACAAAATATCTCCGTTGTTTCAACATGGTGAAGATTGCATTCAACTCGGCTCTCGCGCACAAGGCGCTGGGGAAAGATGTACCAGTCGCCGAGAAGGTAAGGGGGCTTTCTCGAGACAGTGCGTGTGCTGTGTTCGGGTGTTCGCTAGACCCACTCTAGTGTAAGAAAAGGCCTTGTCCCGTATCCATCGGGTGGTGACGGCCTCCATGTCCTTGAAGGGCAAGCACGCCGACGATGCGATTCAAATATACATTTTTTATACTGCGGTGTTTTAGAGCGAATTGGGCTATATTACGCATGCACAACAAATAGCAGTCGTGCGTTGCGCTATAATTAGCCTGCACGGCTGCAGAGGTATTAGTCTAGAATGTAGAACCCCGTGCAATGGCTTACGGTTGTCGCTCCCTGATTATTTGAAACCCTGTTATGGCGATCTCCTTACATAGACTACTACTGTTGTAATTATTTGCTGCGAAAATATCAGTTTCGATTACGAAAAATAGCTCTCCAAAACTGCTAATGTGTGCATCTATTTGTGTGTCTGTCTCTATACGCCTAGGACCCCGAGTTGGCGTCTGCATCTGAGGGCAGTGATGGCTCTACAGGTCGCTGTCTACTGACTCTCCTGGGTATTGCTTTCATCCTCAGTGGTCTCATCGTTGGAGGAGCCTGCCTCTACCGTTACTTTACCCCCAAGGTTGGTAGAAGAATGTGTGTGTGGTGAGCACGTGGGCATATGTTCATATTTGTTGCTTTGCAGATTGTAATATACAAACATTTTGTCTGTCAAGCTAAAGCTTCCACTTTCTCCCCTGTGCAGAGGATGTACCATGGGGCCATGCAGTTCAGCGATGTCTCCGCGGGGGTTGCCATGGAGAATGAGCCTTACTACCTGCCCAGAGTTGAGGAGGAAGTGGAGATTTCAGACAACATGGCCGTCATCAGTGTCCCCCCTCCTCGCTTCTATCCCGGGGATCCTGCCTACATTCTCCATGACTTTCACAAGGTGAGTGGATGTAGGCAAAGGCCACAAGGTCCAAATGCACCTTCAAACCTGGTTCAGGATACTTTAACCGTGTGTGTGTGTGTGTGTGTGTGTGTGTGTAGAAGCTGACTGCGTACCTGGACCTGACCCTGAGGACCTGCTTTGTGATCCCCCTGAACACCTCAGTGGTGCTGCCTCCCCAGGACCTCCTGGATCTCTTCATGCAGCTCATGGTGAGACACTGGCTTCGTACCTCCATGCCTTTACAAAGTGTCCCACCATAATTGTATTCTAAATGGGTATATCGCGCCTCGCTCTCTGTTCCTCACTGACGGTCTTCCCTCTGGTGCTCAGTCGGGCTCCTACCGTAGCTACCTGGTCCAGGAGGACTTGGTGGTGACGGAGCGCATCGATGACCTGAAGCCCCTGGGCTCCCACATCCGCCGGCTGTGTAACGGCAAGGACACCTACCGCATGCAGCGCCGCGTTGACCTCCCAGGTCGGTGGACTTCAGAACTGTGGTCTTGTCCTCTGGGCGTCTTAACACTAGGGTTGGGAGTCAGTGGATGATGCTGAATTTGCATTACATTTCGACAATTTTCCGTATAGTGCCTGAGTTACTGAGTAGTAGTATGTACGATCAGTGGTTGTAATCTTTGTGCGTGTGTTTGTACTTTAGACGACAGGATTCAGAAGCGCTCTGTCGAAGAGTGTTTCACCATCCACCACTTTGAGAACAAGTTTGTGACAGAGACCAGGATCTGCAAGGCCTGATGGGAAGGTGCCAGAGAGACAGAGTCGGAGAGAAGAAGGGCGTAGAAAAAAAAAAAGGAGGAATAGGGAAATGTGAACAGAGGGGCGAGGGAGAGAAGGCTGTCTCCAGACTCGTGATAAGATGGCAGCAGAGAGATATTTTTGTACAAGACCTATGACATATTTAGCTTCTCCTGCATTTTTCCCAGTGAAGAGTAAATATCTAATGAGTACAGTTGCTATGACTTAGTTCCCTTTTTACTGTTTCATCCTCAACCTCTATGTGAGTCGTAACCCCCCTCTGCCTCATGCTAACCCGAAAGCTAGGCCGCGCTAGTCTTGAGCTAGTCCTGGGCTAGCCAGAGCTTCTCAACTGCTTCACTCCGCTAACTAAGACTAAACCGAAACGTGTTCCTCAGGTGTTTTGTGTGACTATGGGTTGATCAGGCTAACTGTGTGCTAATTCCAGTTCACCATCGCAAGACATAGTCTGTTCTGGCCAACAACAAAAAAAACCTGACGTCAAGATATTCATATCAAACCTGCTTGTCGGTAATCATCCTGCTGTTCCCAGTTGTAATGGATGCTGAAGAGATTTCTTTTCTAGAGTTATCTTAACCTGACCAAAACCGACTAGCCATTCGATACAATGCTACACGAAACACTGTACATTGAAGCAGGATGTGTATAGATCTCACAGCTCACAAATTATTGTCGATGTTAAGTTTTACAAGGTCATTTATTTCCTTCAAAACCATAACTGATAGAAAACACACACCCTGCTGTAGTTATCTCCCAGATTGCAGTGTGGCTTCAGGAGCCTCTGCTGTCCTGCTGTGCTTTGGTGATGTCACACCCAGTGGTGGTCAGTCTAGCTCCCTACGTGACCCTGTGTTGTCTTTTTTGAAACCTTTGTTAATATAAGGTATAAGCTTACTATTAATTTAAAAGTGCGCTGTAAAGACAATCAGACAGAAAGCAGCGTGTGTGTGTGTCTCATTGTATTGGTTACTCTTTTCAAATAGAGGAACACGCACTGGAAGAGGTTGGTATGTCTCTGACAAAAAAAAAAGAAAGATTTTGTTTGATACTGGAATGAATTTCACTTTGTACTTGTTGTTTGTTGTCCAATAAAGATGCAGTTCTTTACCTATTCATGCGTTTACTGTTTGTGTGTTGGTGGTCAGATCCACTGAGGAGACCAAGTCGCCAAGTGTGTGATTTAGACGTATCAGTTTGAGACAGATCTGTGTTTTCAATTCACTAGATCCGTCCTGGAATTGTGTTACTGATCACGCATAAATGGTTGTTTCAGCCAACAAGTACTGTATAACGCCCTGGTTGACACATTCTACGTGCACTTTACACAACTTGGGGTTAACCTTCAAACTGAGCTGCTGAGTTGAAAAGCTGAACAGCGGGCTTTGTCACATGAAACATTAATTCCCTTGCTAGCAACAGTGATTTCTTAATTAGAACAGCCAAACATTTACGATGACACTTCACCCCTTGTTAGGAACACACAGTCACATGATTAATTTGATACATATTAAAGCACACATATTTTAATAATATTTTAAGCACATATAAAAATAGAGCATATAAAATTAATTATAATTATAATAATAGAAACATGGTCCATTAACCAGTTAACTAACGGCTTTCCATGTGAGTAATTCATTACCTTGTGCTGCACAGTCCCAAGGTTAGGAATTGGCAGTCAAATTAAGAGCCCCAGGCTCTGCATGTAGATCTGTTATTAATCTACAGCCTACTGGTTCAAAATGGAGGCAATGTTAGATAGAGGTTGAGTTTTTGCACTCCCCACTAGAGCAGGATACACGTCTGGACAAAGAGAAGCTCTCCGGTACGTCCGGCCGGCTGAGTCGCCTCCTGAACTCCCCCGTGGTGAAGTAGTACATGAGGGGGTCCAGGCCTGAGTTGAGGCTGGCCAGGCAAAGAGTGACTGGGTGGCAGCGCAGCACCAGGTCCCTGAGGGCACAGCTGCCCAGAGCGTTGGCCTTGGCCAAGAAGTCCAGGGGCATGGTGATGTGGTAGGGGGCGAAGCAGATCAGAAAGACCACGGCACAGGTGAGCACCATCCTCAGGGCCTTACGTTTCTCCCCCTGGTCCTGCACGGCCCCCTCGGCCCGCTCCCGCAGGCTGCCGGCCGTCAGGCAGGCGCAGGCCAGCACCAGGACCAGGGGCACGATGAAGCCCACCAGCTCGGCTCCCACCAGGAGCGCCCAGGCCGCCGGGGCACTGATCGGCCGCATGGGCAGCTCTGCAAAGCACACAGGGGCAGGGTTTGGGGTAGGGAGGGTGGTGCTGAAGGACAGGATCTCTGGGGAGTCCGTTCGAAGGCCGGGCCTCGTGAGGTCGTGGAGGGGGTTCCGCAGCAGAGGGAAGGGGAGGCAGCCCAAGCAGACCAGCAGCCAGCCGGCTGCACACACGCACATGTCCCCCCGGTGCCTGGACGAGTTGTAATGCAGCGGCCGCATGATGAGCTCGCAGCGGCGCACGCTCACACACACCAGGAAGAAGATGGACGCGTACATGTTGACGTACTTGAGGTAAAAGCAGAACATGCAGAGCGTGTGGCCGAAGGGCCACTCGTTGTTCAGGTAGTAGTATATACGTAGAGGCAGAGACAGCACCTGTGGGGAGAGTTCACAGGTTAAACCGTGAAAGATGGGATGCTGTAAACTGTCCACAATACCGTGATCCATGTATCCACAGCTACAAGTTAATGGGTAGCAATGAATCCATATGCTATATATTACAAATCAGAGCTGAATAGCATGGTGGCAAGATAATAACAATGTATTCATCCTGCACCGTAAAAAAACATAGAAAAACATAATGTGCAGACACCATGACATTTCTTTTCTCAGTGGAACCCACAGTGTCTGTGGGCAGAGAGAGATTACAGAAATACAACAGGGTAAAGTAGGTCACCTGCATGAGGTCGGCGACAGCCAGGTTCATCATGAAAACCACGGCCCTCTTGGTTTCTCGCACGTAGGCCTGGAACACCCACAGTGCTAGCACGTTACCCAGCAGCCCCGGCGCCAGGATCACACTGTAAACCACAGCATACACGTGGTGCTGGTATGTCTTCAGGTCTTCTCTGTTCACACAGCTTGAATTGGTTAGGCTCATCTTAGGCCCGAGACCCCTCTCCACCGGTATGGTCTCCTGGGCAGGGCTCGGATGGGTGACGTTTCAGGCCAATAGAAAGGCTTTCACAGGTGTGAGTGGTTCTTAGGGTTTTCCATCGTGGCAATTGACTGAACCATCTCAGCTCACCATTATCTCTGTGAAGTTGAGACGTCTGTGTCTTCAGTAAACCAACAACACCGATGTAGGACTGGGTCCCCTTTTGCTTGGTCACAGTCCTGATCCGGTTCCAACTCAGTCAAAGGTCAGTCTCAGCCGGGCTCTGGCATCACTGCTCCTAAAACTGCAGACGGTGGAGACGCACAGAGCGAGCAAAATCAATTGAACGATTGGTCGAGACAAATAGACTTCAAAGTCAATTTACACCAAAGAGTAAGAAAGCACAAAACAATTCTTTGTTGAGCTATGTAAGCCATGAATGTGGCTGTGACTGAGCAAGTGTCGAATGCACAATGTTTTGCATCTTATTTTACTGAACCCTCCTAGCATGCGGGCATGTAAACGAAAACAGGGAAGCATACAGATACACTTTGAACACAGAGGTCTCTGTTTCTCACACACTCTAAAACAACATATATACTGCCCAAACCCATAAGCATGCATTGAGGTGGGAACTGCACGACTGAGCACTCCAACTAACATGCAAATGAGCGAGCCCAGAGGGGAATTCTCAGAAGGCCCCACAGAGATGCGTGGAGTTTATGGTTCTTTCACCCGCAATGGAGGCTTACTGGTGCAACACAGATGTGAGAGGCTGTTGAAAGGAGCACAAGTGAAACCTGTGCGGAGAGCATGACAATAGCCGTAGCATCGTCCCCACTGGTTCACAAGAACCAGACACGGGTGTGATTTCTTGCCTTGAGAAACTCTGAGTGTGGTTAGTCTAATCAGCATGGCAAGCGGCCTATAGGAAACTGTCAGTCAAGGGAAGGTTTGCGGCAGTTGCCTTCTCTGCAGAATTCTCTCATGGTCCCCCTGCACTCTCAGTCACTGGCCCGTGGGAGATAAGGAGTGAAGAGAGAGATCTGGAAGTGGACAGATGGGACTGTTTGAACCCTGGCTCCATTCCCTAAGTAGTTCTGGACTAGATATTCTCTCTCCCTAATTTGTGAGGACGAAGCCCACTGCTTCTCAGAACGATTGGCCTGCCCTCTGTCCTGCTTCTCTGTCCTCAGAGAGACCCCCTCCCACCTCAAACCAGACCAGTCCCTCTCCAGCCCCGATAACCTTTGACCCAGCGGACAGTGCTAAAATGGAGGGAGCGTGAAGGCTGTAGGAAATCCCCCCCTGAAGGGGATTCCTCCGTTGCACCCACTCGCTGGTGGATTCCTTTTCCCCCTCCCACTCACCTTCCTGGTCTTATCAGTCACACGAGGCTATGCTGGGGAGCAAAGAGCAGTATTTGGCGGGCCTTTGTCTCCCTTCGCTGATAACACAGCAGGCCTCGCTCGTCTGTCTGTGGCGTTGACCAATCACGGCAGGCCCTGTGCTGATGGCCTATCACAGCAAGGAGCTCATTGCGGTTGACTCCGTGCTACACTGATGTAAAGCCCTACAAGGGAGGCAATGGTTCCTGTATTTATATTAGTATACTACCACTTGGTCATTAACTTTAGGTTTTGCCAACAGAAACCTGGTGTCCGAGCATTTCTTTTATTTTCCGTGAGCTTGCAAATCTGTAGCTATAAACAGCATTCTGAGATAATCTACGGAGACAGTATGAGTGTGTTTGAGCAGTGAACAGTATTCCTGGGTACAAGATAGCCTCCAATTCCTCATACGTTCCACACATCCACACTTACACACACACACACACACACACACACACATTCCACATATCAGACATTCCACATGTTGAAGAAATACATGAGACCTCCCATGGGGTTTGACTCCACAGTTAAAGCATTCCTCTGCCATTCGTTCTATCACACCCACACACATGCTACTGTAGTCTATAGCTGACAGTAGTTTACATTTCATTAAATATTCTACAAGTAGGGTCGCTTACCTCTATTCAACACTGTCTGTTGCTCCTCGTGTCCCTCAGTCAAAGCTATAGTGTAGGTTATCAGTTAACACACGTTCTCCAATCTAACTCTTGAAGAACAAGCACATTTTATGTCTGTCCCGCTCTCTCTCTCTCTCTCTCTCTCTCTCTCTCTCTCTCTCTCTCTCTAACTTCTTCCTCTTTTTGGACGTTCCCCCTTGATTACTTAAATATTCCTGCTGTTCAAAAATATCTCTTCGGGCGTTTCATGCCATCACCCAGGCAGTGAAGCTATTCTTTCACTCTGACACATGCTCTTTCTCTCCCACTCACACTACCCCCCTCTTCCTCTCTCTTACAATGTTAGGTTTATCACACATTAAGCTTCCTGTGTGAGAGGGGGTGTGGTTTCATTGACAATCTCAAGCTATTGCTTCTATCATCAATACAACTCTCAACGAAAGGGAAAGGACATTGTTTATATACTGCAATGAACACCGACTGTGATTGCCCTGGCTACTTATGCTGTATGTGGCCAGAGCCACATTAACTACTGCCGTCTCAATTTATTCAGGGAGTAATGTGTATGAAAGTGAAGACTCCTTCTCATTTGAGAATAATGGGCCTAACTACAATATTTAGGCCTAGCCTCTCTTTTGGCAACACTTTCACTTAATCATTTAGTGAGAGAGCAATAACAGAAATGATACACAATTAGTTGGGAATTCAGCTCCAATGCTAAAGGTTTGTGTGTGCCATGTTGTTGTGGAATAAAGTATAAGTCATTTAACAAAACATGTTTTTTAGGCAGTTGTTGTTGTGCGTTATGAAAGGAAGTCACTCCGCCCTCCCTCAATCTTTCACCCTCCGTCCTCCTCTGAAAGAGTTTTTTTTGAGAAGCAGCAATATGTGGAAGAAGAAAAGGAGGTGACAGGTGGACAGGACATCTGGCAGCATTCTCCATCGACAGAGGGATGTGGGAGCTGCCAGTGGCTTGAGGTTGTGCCTACAGTTAAACTGTCAACCTCAGAGCCTGGAAACCAACAGTTAACAGATCTGTTGCTTCTGCTACAGCTTCCTTGCATGGGCCGCTACTGTCATCATTGCATAACTGTTAGAAGAAGCAGTTGGTAAACTCAATGACTATATGCTCTGCTGTGCCAATTTTAAACTTCTACATCCAATTTTGTAAAACTTCCTCAAAGACAAGTGCCCCTCTAATTAAGGAAAACTGGTAATGAGGGAAGCACATATCTAATTTTATTACACATATATTATACAATCTTATTGAACAGCAACATTAACAGAGTAATGGTAACCTTCTCCATGCACTGTACAGCTCGCCCACCACATGCAGTAGCTTATTTGTCATTTTAGCTTTGTGTACATGTTTAGATTCCATTCATGTGGTAAACATTCTACTAGCTTGATTTCTCATAAAAAAATACATTTTTGGTCTGTTTATACACAGTTGAAAACATGTAAATTAAGGTCTGCTATAATAAAGGTCAGTGCAACACATCAGATAGTCATATAAAAAAAGGGTACTTCAGACACAGAGTTTGCTAAATTTGGTAACTTACCGACAGACTTCCCATTAAGTATCAAAATAGCATTTCTGTAGGAGTCTAACTTCTCTTGGTAAATCTTTTGTATTTATTGCTCGTAGGAGTCTTTAAAAGAAGGGTGTGTCCCAAAATACATTCAGACCAAGGAGTTTCAGAAATGAGAGAGACCTGGAATGGCCTTATACAGAGCATGACACCCTCTTATACAGACACAAAGCATATCCTTGCATATCCATGTCCTTTTGCAGTTCTAAAAGCTGGTTGTTTTGAGAGCACTGTCTTTTGGGATCCTCAGGGAGGGGTTGAAGGTCACTTTGTGTTACATATACATGTAGGGAGGTCACATCTCCTCAAAAACACTCTGGGAAAGCACTTTGTTGCCCTGTCCAAATGCGTCCGAAACACCAAACATTAAGATGCACTCCTGGTCCCTTTCTCCCTGTTTCCTCAAAATCAGACAGATGGTGCATTCTCATCTGTTTACTAAGACCTCGGAAGATGAGCCAGAGGGCAGAGACTTTGAGATTTTGTTTATCCTGGAGAAAAACAGGCCATCGTTGAGTGCAATATTAGGTCTTCCCGCAAAACTAAGGAGACGCTAATTCCTAAACGAGGAGGTGCTCTCCATGCTGGTGAGGCGCTCCCTGTGGAGAGTGGGCCGCCGCATGGAGCTGCTCAGCGGGGAGGAGACCATGGAGGAGGTGAAGGAGGCGGTGCGCCTGGAGAAGTGCTGTCGGAACTCGGACGTCAGGAAGTAGTAGAGCAGTGGGTTGAGGCAGCAGCTGGTGCTGGCCAGACACAGAGACACCGGGTGGAACTGACGCACGGCCAGCCGAGTGGCGCAGTGGGACACGACGCCCTGCGACACCATCAGGTAAAGCAGGAAGTTGATGTGGTACGGGGCGAAGCACAGCAGGAAGAGGGTGAAGCAGCTCAGCACCATGCGCAGGGCGCGCCGCTTCTCGCCGTTCGTCTGCTTGTTCACCTGCTTCTCCAACGGGTCTTCTGCCTGGCGAGACGGGACGAAAGCCGAGCTTGAGGACAGGCGGACAGTGGGACTGAGGGGGGCGCCGGAGGTCTGGTGGTCCGGGCTCCGCCTCTTCCTTAGGGAGCGGACGATGCGGAGCGAGCTGTAACTGATGGCAGCCAAAGGAAGGACAAAGCCCAGCATCTCTCCCAGGGCCATCATGGTTACCGCCAGAGAGATAGATACCCGACGCATCGGCAGGTCCTTAAAACAGCCAGCTGTTGGGGGGCTGGAGCTGGACACGGTACTGTGGACAGTATACACAGGTGAGACAAAAGGCTGTATGGTGGTCATGGGGCCCTGGGCATAGGGGGTGTAGGGGGTGTAGGGGTTCAGTCCTGAGGTTGGGCTGGCGATGGAACTACTGGTGCTTCTCATGAGGATGAAAGGGGAGCAGCCCAGGCCCACCAGCAGCCAGACCAAAGAGCTGATCAGCAAGTCGTAGCGCCGCCTCCAGCGACGGGCACAGAACGGGTGAAGCAGGAAGACGCACCGCTGGACGCTGATGCAGACCTGCGGGCAGCAGAGCGCTCCGTTATCAAACACCCCAACGTCAGTGCAGACAAAAGCAAACCAAAAGAAATGATCTGTCAATCTTTCCACAAGTGCCCTTAAGACTCTCTGTGACATTATCTCGACCTGGCTAACTGGGTGATGCGATTGGTTGCTCACCAGGAAGACGATGGCGGCGTACATGTTGAGGTACTTGAGGTAGAAGCAGAGCAGGCAGACGGTGCGTCCGAAGGGCCAGGTGTGGGTAAAGTAGTAGTAAACCCGGAGGGGCAGCGACAGCACGTGAGCCAGGTCGGCCAGCGCCAGGTTGATCATGAAAATCACCGCCTTGGTTTTCTTGCTGTCGGGGGGAGAAAAAAAAAACATTGACTTGAGTGTGTCGTATCAGTGTGGGCGTTTGCGTGTTAGCTTCATCAAATGTTTCCGACTGATGTTGACCAAGGAGTGGGTTTACGAAAAGACGCTCATGCTTGTCGTCTTAAGACTGACTCTGTGTTATGACTCAACTAGGTGCACCGCACGCTCACGTGGATGCTCGTGTTGCTTTGGTGGTTACCTGATGTGTCTGCAGAGGACCCACAGAGCCAGGGTGTTGAGCAGCAGTCCAGGCACAAACAGCATCAGATAGAAGTAGGTGTACAGCTGGTCCATCTGCTGCTCCCAGCCAGTCAGGTTATAGGCACAGGGTGAGTGGGAGGAGCTGCCATTAAGCACCTCCCCTAAACCAGATCCGTTAAGACTCATTCTCCCTCTCGCACAAACACTGAAGACTATATACCATCAAACACACTAATGAAGGCATGACCTTTTATGTGGCACTTTTGAAAACCCAATAGCTATGTCCAAATAATACCAACACTTAATAACTGTTGTAAAAAGGATCGCTTCACATTTCCTAAATAGCCAATAATGTTTTAACAAAGGCGCTTCATGAGTCATGCTGGTTTTCGGTTCTAGATCACAGCTCTCATCGTTCTCATGCGTATTCAAACTGCACCAAGAACAACACCTGCAACAGAACAACATGAAAAAAACAAACCAGGCATCAATACTGTAACGTCAACACATACATTTATATCAAAGAGAAAAAGTACTAAGAGCGATAGGACTCATTTCCACATATATTGTTTTTAACAGCCCAGTATCCATTTTATTGCTCAACCCTCCATTTCATTTTGTGTATGGCCCTAGCTTTTCTATGCCACAGTGATGTTGACCTAGGCTGTGGGTGCAGTCGCTGTTGGTGTGCAGATCTGAGGCCTCCTGGACCCACCCCAGCGTTTCAGAAGGAAGTGGGTCTTGAGGAAAGTATTAGACCCTCCCTCTACACACCAATACAGGCCAACTCCCTTCCTGTTACCAGCTCACGAGAGGAAGCTCAAACTGTTAGTGTACGTACCGATACACACACAAAAACGTGCATGCATGCACGAACATAAGCCCATGCATGCACATACACACAGGCACACACCCACGCCATCAATACAAGACCAGTTCACTATTCAATTGGTGTTAAAATTGCAATTCTGTTAAAAAAAGGTATGTATCGTTTTTTAACACAGATTGTGTGTCTATTTAGAAATCTGCAGTACTGCGGTCTGCAATACATTAACTTTTAAGGAAGCAAAAGTCATGGAGGGCTCTTAACATGTGTATAGGCACAAATAAGCAGAATGTGATTTGAGGTCCAATACCTGACTTTGCTATTTCTCCTATGTATTGTACACAGGCAATACATAGACATGACTTAGCACATTACATAATAAAAACGATTGTGTCTCGTTATTGGCTGATTAAAAATAAACAATAAAGCATACTGTTTGCTCTCTTGTCCTCTTCTGGTTCCAGAATGACTTCTGAACGCGCCAAAGTTGCTGTTCAAGCACCAGCTGTGCCCATCGCTGAAAACGGCACAAAAAGAATAAACAAGCACTTCAAGCATCATCACAAACTGTATACGACAAACGTAACAACTCCTCAAAAAGACCCAAGGGCACAAACCTACATCGGTGGTAGACTCTTACGTGGCGCAGATTGACAAAAATCTGCCGTCGAGTTGGGGACAGCAGTATCAGCTTTCCAGTGTGTTTGTGATTGATGTGCTGCTGCTTCTTGCGCAGAGCTCAGTCTTGGCGGTCATTCAGTGGCTCAGGCAGAAGCGAAGGGAAGTGACTGTGAACGCTGCCGCTCTGCCACAATGACGTTGGTGCTGATGTTTTTCTACTGATTGTTTGGTGGCCCCTAGTCACTATGGCAGCGCCATTCACATACGAAAACACACAGGGCAAAAGAAAGGTTCTGGAGGGGGGCAGCACAATACACAAGTGAAAAGACAGGGGCAGACAGGTGGACTTACCTCTGTCAGGGTAGTGTTCGGAGAAGCAAGTATGGCCATCTCCTGCTTCACCTGGAAGACATTGGATGTACTACCGTACCCCATCAAGAATTGAAGTCTTCCAAAATATATCCATATCTTTGATCTCTTTTGTGGGATAAAAACACTGCTGTGTAGCACAGTTTCCTTGATGAGATAGGGTCCTCTACAAAAACTGAGTCAAGAACAGTTTGACATGTCTGCTCCATCCACTTCCTCAGGAAATAAAGCAGTTCCTTTTTCAGATTACAATCTGCTTCTTTGCATTTCTGCACCTTTAAGTATCCAAAAAATGTTAACTGCAATGCAGCTCAATGATTAATACATTGATCATTCCTCTGCTACAATTAAGACCCTGACAGGAGATGAGTCTTCTGCCTGCATAATTTAGTGCTTCTCCTATGGCCAGCAGTGACAAGTTACAAATGTGCCCTTGCTATCTTATACTGTGTTTAAGGTATGCTGCTTCATTTGTGTGGAGGAGTCACAGGTCTCATCACTCTTCAAAGGTCTTTCCTTGGACCCAAGCATCCTCTCTCCTCTCTATTTTAAAATTAAATGCCCATTTAGACTAATAACCTACGAACAGAAATCGTTTCACATAGACAGCATAATTTTAAACTAGAAAGAAACAGTATGTTTCCAATTATTGATCAGTCTGGTTTTCTCTATAGGTTTTTCTTTCATTCCTTCCCATTGCACTTTGTACCCACTATCAACCACTTCTAATGCCTTGGGTGCAGAACAAGTATGTGTGCAATGCTTTGTGTAAAGCTGTTTAGCCAAATCCCCTGCTGGCGGCCCC
Organism: Galaxias brevipinnis; assembly: GCA_036023535.2. Taxonomy (NCBI): domain Eukaryota; kingdom Metazoa; phylum Chordata; class Actinopteri; order Galaxiiformes; family Galaxiidae; genus Galaxias; species Galaxias brevipinnis. The sequence continues at coordinate 11,599 of JAVQIZ010150975.1, read as the reverse complement.
AAAAAAACAACTAAAAACGTTCACACGCATCAGCATACACCACCGTAAATCATCTCTTTGTTATCAGTTGGTGTGAACCAAATTACATTTATGGCCACTAGAGGGGAGAGGAGGCCCACGCAGGCAGCAATGGGGAACTAATCACACAACACTAACACTGAGGTGGAATAGGATGAGGTAAATCAAGATAAATTCCCTTTTGAAAATTAGACTTACTCCCAAGGGATAAATAAACATCTTGAAATGAGGTCTCTTCTCTTTTTTTTTGTACTATTTGCCATGTTTTTCTTTCTCCTCCGCGGCCTCTCGTCCTTTCACAGCTGTCTCCTCCAGCTGCCTTCCATCTCACTGCTTAGACTTCCTATATCTCTTCATCGCTTTTACCCCTGACCCATATCCCCCAGGTCGCCCTACTGTCCTCTTCCCTGCTCCAAGATGCACATGGCCAAGTCACTCACACCGACAGTCGACCTCCTGGATCTAGGATTACTACATAAACAGTTGTCTTGTCTTTCCTTGTTTCCAGGAAGCGCAATATCTCAGTGGAAAACAAATATGTGGATTGATACGTAACCTCTGTTCCCTTGTTTTGGCCAACATTCATTAGCCTGTGTATGAAATACCAATCATTTAACATGGCCAGATTACGTTGCAGGTTCATACCCTGGTTGTAATAATGTTTTTCCTCTATCCATTTGTAACTTCCTGCATGGTTCAGTGACAGGAAGAATAAACGTACAGATAAAACGTGTTGTGTAATGACTCCAATACATCTTTAACTACTGGGCAATTAATATAACCCAAACATGCACATAAAAAGCGCCATACTTGACAGCAGTAAACCAACCAAACTCATACATTGACACACCAATTGAAACACTAGTATGACTGCTAAACAAAAGATAACATGCCAGGGCTGCAAAGTAACAGTTGTTTGATTGTTTGTTTGTGTGTGTGCGTGTGTGTGTGTGTGGGGGGGGTATGCGTTTGTGTGTGTCTGTGTGGGTGTGTATGTGTGTGTGTGTGTGTGTGTGTGTACGTATGATTGACTGTCTGTTTAATTGTGTGTGTGCGTGTGTGTGTGTGTGTGACTTAAGAGACTTAAGAGGATATCTGTAGTCTAAGGCCAGATTAGAGCAAAGAGAACTCATTGAGAGCTAGACAATGGGCCATTGCTCTCGATATAATAAGCACTTGGTCCAGGGCTAAGCAGTGGCTTACCATCTATGACCTCTGCTTTGATAAGACCAGCCCTCTGGTTCCAAAGGAACAGTTCACAACAGGTGGCTAAGCATTTAGTGAAAATAAGAAAATAAACAATTTATGCCTGACCCCCCCTCTATCAAGTAAATATGTCAAGCGTAGGACACCCGCCATTCTGTAACCGCACCTGTTTATAATGGAGAGGGGCTGTAACAGCAATATAAAAGAAGAACGAAAGTAACGTCCTGAACAAAGCCAAACGTCTGTTTGGAACACGGTATTTAATGGTCTCGTTTTCAACGTGCGATACAGACACTGAACCCAGCGTGTCAAGATGTTGTCGTGTAACAATCCCAATGGAACAGTGCACCACACAAAACAGTCTCACAACTTCAATCTAAAACAGAACTCAGTGTCAAGACAGTGTGAGCATTATAACAGGCCTAAAACAACGGCATCGGTGTTACAGCAGTCATCTCAGGAAGAGTCAATTGTAGGATTGATAGCATGCGGTCGAGTAACTCCATTTACAGTAGTTTTGTATTTTGTTATGATAAATCAATGTGGCGGAAATCTTGTCTTAATGCTAATGTAATGGGGCGCATTTGAACAACCGCGAGAAAACCCTTTCTCCATTGTTGTCTCAGCCGAAAAACATTTCTCCATTGAAATGCATTAAGCTAAGATTCGTACCACCATTACTTTTCCAATATCAAAGCCAGACTACTGTGGTTATTGTGTCTCAACGGCATATTAGCAATACAGTAGAAAGGCGTTTGGTTTCCGAAACCCCCAACCCATCCAGTATAACACAGTCTGATTTGTAAATCCAGTGCACTTGTGTGAGTATGTATGGTAAGGCTGATCTGTATAGTGTCATTAGGTGGCAGCCTGGTAGCCATCACTGCCAATCAGAGTCATTTGACTCTTGTGGTCCCCTGTGTTCTGTCTTCCTCAGTCCGAGTCCCATCCAAACACACACACAAACATACACACAGACACACACACATATCGGTACACCAAAACACACCCACAAACATTCCTGCTGCACTCCTATGGTGGTTAATCACAAAAGCCCAGGCCATACCTCAGGACTTACCTCGGGCCTTAGCTAATCTGCTCCGTTATGTGTTTGTCACTTCCAACAAACTGCTGATCTTTTCTTTTTACTCAAGTCATTTTCGAGTTCAAATCCAGGACGCCATAAGCAACCTGCCTAGACCAGCGCCTTCCTCCTCTCTTCTCACGCTCCCTCCATCTCTCTCTCCTTTTCCTCGGCGGGATCAGAACTGAGTCTCGGACAGCCCCGTCTCTTTGCCGTTGCTGGCCCGCGTGTCTCTGGTGAGTGTGTTGACTGTGTCCTGGGTGTCCGTGTCAGTGCTGGGGTGTGTGTCACTGCGGGGGTTGCTCTCGGGCCTGGTCCCCGAGCCCTTGCCCCCCGTGGTGAGGCTCTTCTGAAAGCTCTCCGAGGTGAAGTAGTAAACCACGGGATCCAGGCAGCAGTTGAGGGTGGCCAGACACAGGGTGATGGGGTAAAGGGTTCGGGCAAAGCGCTCGATGCTACAGCTGGCCAGGGCCTGGGTCCGCACCAGGGCGTAAAGGAAGAGGATGGAGTTGTAGGGAACGAAGCAGATGATGAAGATGCCCAGGTGGACCAGGATCATGCGCAGGACCCGCCTCTTGCTCTCACAGCCCTGGCCAATAGTCACTGGGCGACGGAGGGTCCGCAGCACCAGAGAGGAACATACCAAGTTGATAAGAAGGGGGAGAAGAAAGCCGACAATCTGGAAGAGACAACCGTCAAACGATCAATGTCATGCATTTAAAAAACGTATTATTATATACATGTCAAAACAGCATTACTTGAGAAATCTTTAAAATAAATAGGTGAAGTGAGAATTCCCTCCTTAGCTCCATACCTCTATGAAGATGGTGATCTTGGACAGGTAGGTCCTCCAGGTGCTTTTGGAGAAGCCCTCAAAGCAGGCCGTGGCTCGGTTGGCCCTGTTGATGGTGGAGAAGAACGTCACCGATATCCCTCCGCCCACGATGGTCAGCCACACCGCGGCGCACACCAGCGCCGCGTTCCTCCGCGTGCGCACCGACCGCGAGCGGAACGGGTAGACAATGGCCAGGAAGCGGTCCACGCTGATGCAGGTGAGGAAGAGCATGCTGCCGTAGATGTTGGTGATGAAGGCTGTGCCCGACACCTTGCACAGCCCATCCCCGAACGGCCAGTGGCGGTTGACGTTGTAGAACACCTTGAAGGGCAACGTGAAGACAAACACCAGGTCCGACAGTGCCAGGTTGGTCATGAACATCGTGGTCTCATTGCGCATTTTCATGCGGAAGCAGAAGACAAAGAGGGCTGCGCAGTTGGTGATGAGGCCCAGGATGAAGACCACGCTGTAGACCACGGAGTACAGGTCATACTTGAAGGAGTCGTCGATGCCACAGTCCTCCATGCCTGTCTCGTTGAGCACCAGGCTGGCCATGGCGAGGCCTGTATGGGGTGAGGGCTCGGCCTCAGATCGCACACGTACAGGCAGGAGAGGTGTGAGGGGTCTGGAACGGCGGAGGTGTGGGGGTGTCAGTGAGGGGTCCACCAGGCAAGTCCCCTCCAAGCCATCATGGACACTGACACGCACACACACTCACACACACACACAGGCACACTCAGGATGTCGGACAGCAAGGCTGGTCGCTCCTTCTGTATGGAAGAAGAAAAAGGTTTGCCGTCACTTCCTCACATTAAAGCTAAGACCCATGGCCAAAACAGCAAATGATTATCACTCAAACTACGTGGAACCTATTCACTCCACTACAGGTTGAACGACGCTAAGATTAAAACTGAATAAGAGATCTATTGTACACAAGTACTCACTAGGGCAAGCACATATGCTGACATGAACTGATTAGTGTCTGAACACTATATTTAAGGGTTGGAATGTTTCTCAGTCTTGGTATGTTTTTCGTCCCCTGGTCCACAGTCAAATAAATAACGCACGCTGGGGTTTTTGGTAACCCAAATCTACTTGGTTTCATGTGGAGATGAGAAATGTTTTCCTATGTTCACAAGGGTTTGTATAGTTCACCATTTAACAATTCAACATTACTAGTGTGGTAATGGAAAAAAAAGGCATTCTGCCTGTATTTGAGGGATACCAATTTGTTTATATCTTCTGCTCCTGTGAGACACCAACCATTTCCTGCCACGAAGAAGGTGTCGTGCACATTATCATGGCAGTGTGACATGTAAAGGGGCATCAGCAGCCCAAGTGGGCGAGGTGACAGCCTGAGCCGTGCCAGAGCCTTGCCTACCAGCAAGCCACTGTTAAAACATTCTCCACATACTGAATAGCACAACCTGTTAAAAAGGCCTGATGTTCCCTACAGCATGTGCACGTTAGCCATCTGACAGTGCGACAATTGAGCCTCATGCTGTCTTTTTGTTGACTGGGATAGTTTTAAAGAGTAAGCCCACTTTTATGGTCTGATAAGATTCTGGTCACAGTGTTTGCAGCTTTTCACACATTTTCTATTTAATTTGATGACTTTTTATCTAAACATATAATACCCACAATCGATCACAGAATTATTGCACATGACTTCTCTGTAGTGGCTGGGGAGGAATATTCATCGTCCAAAGGGTAGGCAGAAAGCTTAACAAATTACCAGCATAGACCGGGCTTAGCTAGAGTTATGCAACTGGTTTCAAAAGCTCAATTGAGTTTGTAAAAGACTGGTGGTAAGTTTTTGGCCCGTCTTCTGCTGCTGTGGTTTAAAAACAGCATACATGGAGCCGGCGGGGACGCTAACACACATGCACAGAAGCCAGGCTGTAGGGGTAAGCCCCGAGCAGTCCATCAGGCCAGTCCAGTGCCAGCTGCAGTGTGACATCTTTACTGCGTTTTCACACGCCTCTCTGAAAGCCTCCACTACCTCTTACAATACCCTCACTGTACCCTCCTGCACCACACAGGGTTCCCCTAACCCGGGCTCACGTTGATGGTTAGACGTACAAACACACACTTACACACTTGCACACACACACACACACACACATACACACACACACATTCAAACACACTAACACCACAGGTCCATGTGTACTGTGGCTCAGTCCCAGGACCAGCCACAGACTGCCACGCCATCGAGTGGACTATTTCTGCAGAGAACTGAAGCAATGGGAGCCGACTTACAATAACTCTGACCAAGACCTTTTTAGTTGAGTGACACACATGAACAGCCATGTCTTGTCTGTAGATAGATCTGAGGCAGAGTGGGCAGAGTTACAAGAATTCTGACCAAGACCCTTTCAGTTGAGTGCAACAAATGCATAGTTATGTCTGGTCTGTAGATCTGAAGCAAAGGAGGCAGATTTACAAGAACTCTGACCACTGCCTTTTAGCTGAGTGCCACAAGTGTGCAGTTATGTGTTGTCTATTACCGCTTACCACTGAAACGTAACAAGTCAATGGTGTGTGTTGGTCTGTCTCTGTGTCAATAAGTATAGTAGTGTGCAAGAAGGCTCCTAGAGGCACAGATCCAGGACTTTGGCTGGACAGCTGCAGATCTCCCGAGTTTCCCCACGGTGTAGTGCATAGCAGCAAGGGGCTTTGAGGAACATGCCTCTGGGACCGGTGGGCCACTCTAAAGATATCAGTCTCAGGTTCAACTCACATCCAGCTGTTCCTTTCTCTCATCCCCTGGTTCAGAAATACCTTTATGTTGCGTTAGCCTAAACTGCAAATGTTGGCCTGGGAGAGCTAGCAAAATGTGTTGGACCTTTGAGCTCATGGGATCAGTTTCACTGTATTGGAAATGATCAAATCGAACAAAATATCACAAGATAGGTGTTAATACAAATCAAATCTAAATCTGAGAAGTACCAATGAAAGCTTTTATGGTAACGTGTCTGGTGATTTCCTCAATTTGATTGAAAAGCTGGGAAACACTTGACATGATCATCTGGAAATAATAATTTTCTAAAAAATAGACAAGGCGACTCAAATTAACCTGCTTAGGTAGAAGAGGACTTATTCAGTTTTAAAATGTAGCTTTATATAACAAAAAAAAGTCAGTGTATGCTATGTTTGGTTTCAGACTGTGGCACGGGTTGAAACAATTCAAAAATAATTCTAAATAAAACAACATAGCCTAGCCATTATTCAACATTACACTACCACAATTAAAACATCTCATATATGCTCACCTTTTTTAATCAACAGGGCTGCAGCATTCCTAAAGAACGGAGCTGCTGTCACAAGAAACACTCCATGGACCAGTCTCAAGAAGTCGATCGCCGGGTCAGCACCAACCCGCTACTCCGACTAAATTTGTAAACCGGACTCGGAAACACGGCTCACTGCAAAATGTCTTTAGTTGGTTCGATTCGCTCACATTTCTTACTTTAAACTATACGAATTGTTTCCATGACTAAAGAAAGCACGCATCTTATTCACCGTAGTTTCCCCTGCCTGCTTGGCTGTCCGTGCGTGTGTACGAGTGCGTGTTCGACTTGCATGGCCACAGGAAACTACACAATAGCACTTCGGTCAGCGTGGAGGAGGGCAAGGGGGGATATTGAAAAGAGGACTGTCGAAAGGGAGGGAGGTTTTTGGACAAGGGCTCACTCTGTTGTCATCAGAATCTAAATTGAGAGACTGATTAAAACGCCCAGTGCCCTCCCAGCGTCCACTCAACGTTGGCATCCATACATGATAATGAATGTATGTGTGTGTATCCATGTATGCATGTACTCAGTTAGTTCATTTAGTTACTTAATACTTATTAGTTCCCCATTGTACTATATTTATGTACAGCAGTGTTGGGATTGTAATCAAACTTGTCACACTTGTGTCTATTTATATCCAGGTGACAGGGTGACTGGACCGTTTCCTATTGTTAACGGCAGGCATGGTGTGTGGGTGAGCATTGACAGAAGGGATGTGGTCCTTGTCCTAATGTCTCGCAGGCTGAGCACCACAATAGCAGTAGGGAGGACAGGACATCCTGCTCAGTGTTCAGCAGGACCACATGCACATGCACATGCACGCACACACACACACATCTACATGTTATCTCTGTCCCTCTTTAACCTTGGTGTCGGGATGTGCGTGTTTTTGAGTGCAAGGTTGCAGGGTGGGGTAGGCAATGTTATTTTTAAAAGCGAGTTGAATCATGAAATTACATAACAGCTAAAGCGCTCTCTCTAAGGTTTATTTTTTTCAAACAGAGTTTATTTTCTTTTATAAAGTGATTAAGTTGAGTTTGTCTAACTTTGAAATAGGCATGCCATCTCAATACTGGGCTAACATGAAGTAACAATGTCTGTAGGCAAATTTTTTTGGATTGACAGTCAGGCAAACAAGAAGAGGTAGATGAGATGGACACAATGAGGATTATGGTCAAAACAATAGAAGCTGTTGTGATTTTTGGTGAGTTGATGATCCCCATCACACATGTGGACTGAACAAGACTTACACACTCACACGCACACACACACACACACACACACACACACACACACACACACACACACGCAAACACACACGCAAACACACTGAAAGCCAATGTTTGATAATGGTAACTAAGCTTTGCCTTGGCCAAGGCTGTTTGAGTCACACCACCCAGAACAAAGACCCTATTACCGAGCTCCCTTCTCCTTCTCTCCCTCCTCCCTTCTCCGCCTGTTTCTCCCTCTCCTCGGCATGTCTTCTCCTCTTTTAATACCATGATAAGTGTTTCCTCTTCTTTCTGCTCCTTGCTCCTCGTCCATCCTGTCATTCATTTCGTCTGGGGGGGTATCGGGGCCAGCCTATGGTGCTATACATACCTCGGCCCTGACAACACTGTTAGACAAAGCAGCTGGGGCTCCAAAACACAGGGGCCTTGGCTTTGTATGTTTTATGGACTGGCATTAACATGGTTGGAGATGGGTGCCTACTGGTAGGCCACTAATACTTCTAATGTCTGGCGTTCTGATTTCACTGAGGAAGAGCTCAGCTCAGCCCTGACCTCAGTCTCTCAACCCGATGATCTGGTACAGATGACCTCCTCATAAGACGGGCACTTACAGTTACTTTATCTCTGGCTGTAACTCGGACCAGCGGTCATAAGGCTCCAGCTTTGCTGTCTGCAAAATGAGGGGTCTGTTTACCCTACAGCACAGCTAGCAGCAGCAGCGGGAGCAGCCATGGCTGAGTGGACTGAGCTAAGACCAGCCTGACGCCAGTCTGTTGTTGACCCCATTCCATTACTCCCTTGGTCTGCCAGGTAGTCTGTCTCAGCTCTGTGACACGATATTATGTGTATGTGCATTATTATCACCACTCATTGCATAAATCAATCTCACATTATTGTAGTGTTTGGTGTACTGGCATGATTCAATATAGTTATTTATTTTGCTTCATATATTATATTAAAGGGATAGGGAAAAAAATATTAGTTTCTAGTTACCCCTACTCAGACGAGATAATTAATATCAATGTTATGATTGCACCTCAAATAATTTGTTATTTAAGTAAATACGTCGGTAGCCTATTTTAGCACGATGAGTTTAAGCCAGCCGTAGCAGGGCTTCATCAAAACATTGGCTTTGATACGTGGTCAAACTTATTGTTGGGAGGCTGCCTTTTCGACACAAGGTAAAACTATGGTTCCACCTCGAAACAATTGGCAATTGATTTACAGCAAGTGCATGATATGAATGACAGGACTATATTTACATTTCTACACGTGTGAAATACAGAAGATTCAACAGGTAAATAACAACTTTGGAGTTTATCTAAGGTGTACTTTGTAATTTTGATAGAGCCATGCTAGCCTGTACTATGAGTTTACAGCCATTGTTGCTAAGCTAGGCAACATTTACCTACCTACTTACCTAAATAACTCAGTATTGGGTTAACAGTCATTGCATTGATATCAATCATCTGAACCTGTATTTAGTAACATATCTTATTTTCACAAAAAGTATAACCATAACTTAAAAAATATTTAGACAGTTGCCTGGAGATTTTGTTGCAGACGTCAGTTGCTCGGTCATTAGTTGTAAAGTACTGAATATGAATTATAACAGCTTAATTAGCACAAACATTTTAAACCATAAACATTAAACAGCTTTTGGTGGACGATTGAAAGAGGAGTATTAAAAAAGGATGCCATTTTTACTTAGTTTCACTGATATTGATGTTGAGACTCTAAATTATTAGTGGCAATGTACACTTTGTAGTCATTGAATAACTTCAAATTCAAATTGTTGAATTACAGAGTCAAAACATCAGACTTAGCACTGAGGGCAACTTAGATATATTTTGTAAATATTGATTTTTAGAGTGCTCATCTTGGATAAAGGCACAATGGATATTATAACACTGTATCCTGTGATTTTTATTTTATTTTAGGGTTACCCGGTTTGTCCACCAGACATATATAGGCCTATACTGTATTTTATAAGTCTGGTTGGTCCACTAATGTTGGGACAGAAAAATATGAATAATAATGACTTCTTGTAAACTGTTCTTTTAAGTGGACTGATTCATTTTCTGAAAATGTTCATTCATTCATTCTCACAGAACATCCTTGTGTGTGTGTTTACACAGCTATCCTACCTCCTCTAGCTCTCAGGGTTAGTCCCCCCCCCCCCCTTTTCCCTGTTTCTCCCTCTTTCGGCTTTAATTGACTAGTTCCGGGAACACTTACAATCCCCTTTATACACATTTACATGTACACGCACGACTGCGGGCACGCACTCAAAAAAACACACACACAAAAAGGTATGAGTTTAGCAGTCATGCTAATTGGCCTGGCCAGTAAGCAGCAGCTCTAAGTACAGCATTTTATCAGTTTGAGTCCCCCTTTTCCCTTCTAACCTCTGTTGTAAAAAGTCTAGAAACCCTTGACTGGGAGTTTCTGATGTACAATGTTGCCACCTCGTGGAATTTAACTATACTACAATACGATTATTTTTAGCACATGCTGCCATCGTGCAACAAAGCCATCAGTGAAAACTGTCGCTATTAGTACAGCACATAACCTTTCGAAAATTCTAACCATGTCCATGTGATTAGATTGAAGTTGTTCTATTAATCAAGACATTTTTGACTGACCTGAAAAAACGTTATACGAGTATACTGCAACCATCAGGCCACAATTAAACCAGGGGTAGCCCATTCTGCATATGGGGGGTGCCGTTGCCGTTTACCGCCTCCACTTCATAAAGTCCCAGACTGACACATCACAAAAAGGTGAAGTCCTTAGTGCACGCATACGTTATTGAAAGGTTGTTTTTAAGGAAGAGCAAGCCTGATTAGTTGAGAGCATTCAGACTCTGTGTGATTACAGAAGGCTGATTTTAAGGGGAACTTCAACATATTCTTAATAATGAAAAAACATGCTGCATTCTCTTACCAGTGCCCTGATCAGTCAGTGCCAATTCAACTGGAGTCGGTCTGTGTGTCCTATGTGCGTGATCAAGTCTGTCGTAATATGTTGGGTGAGCAAGTCTGGCGCAAATTGGCTGCCGTGGTATCACTCAGACTGAGTGGTGTGTTTGATAGCTGTCGCTCCATTCGTAGTTCGTTCTGTGTTATTAATTGGCGACCAATTTGTGTAAAGTGCTTGAATATCTAGAAAAGCGCTAAAAACTAAATACAATGAATTATTATTATTATTATGATTATTATGATTATTATTATTATTATGATTATTAATAATAATCATAATAATAATCATAATAGATAGCAATCCAATATCCAATAGGGTCCAAGTCCCTTCTGGTGGTGGGATGGTTTAGGAGCAAACTCACAAGCAGCACTGTACTATGGGCAACACATTGCAACTGCTACACATCTTCTGCGAGGATTCTGCAATTGAAGTAAGTGGGACAGAGCATAATATTATTGTCATTGGCCAATGCATGCTTGAATGATGGATATTACAGAAAGTGGTGTGAGATGACGTAGGACGACAGGACGTAGGCCAATATTTAATACTGCTGTGTGTCTCTTCTCGCCAGGACAGAAGCAGTGTCTATATTATATGCCATATGTAGTGTAAATTGAAAACTCAGATAAATTGTTGTTCAAAATACATGTTGTGCATTCAAAACCTTATGTCATTTTTGGAACGCTGTTACAATGCCATGTTACACATTGTATACCTATTGCAACACATAGCGCTCAGAAGTTTGATGGTGGGAAAAGACTGGCACATTTCCAGCTGCTTCCTCTCCTTGTAACATCCATCTTTTCCCCAAGTCCCCGATGGTTGGATAGTGTTAGGGTTTTCCACCCTTCTTTGAGTTCTTTGATGGCAAGGAAGACCACTCGGACACAGAGATATTAATTAACACTTTTAATGATTATTTCATAAGTGATGAGTACGTCGATTA
>JAVQIZ010150947.1:0-20444 GCA_036023535.2 Galaxias brevipinnis | reverse complement strand
ACACACACCCTCACACACACATACACGCACACACACAGACACACCACACACTCACACACATGCATACACACACATACACACCCTCACACACACACAGACACACACATGCACACACACACACACAACCACACACACACACACACACACACACACACACACACACAGCATGCTCTCTATTCATGCCACTTCCGATCCCAGCTTTGTTTAATAATTCCACAAGGACCAAAGTCACAGTCAGAAAGAAAGAGAAGGCAAAGCTGGGAGGATATTTGTTCATATCCATATCACTGGGCCTTTGAAAATGGGAGACTGTGGAAAATGAAAGCGTGCACTAAGCCATTCACCTCCCAAGCTCATCTAAAGGATCAACTTTGGTTACAACGCACCATGTCTGTAACACTTCAGCAGCTCTGAAGCCAAAGAGAGAGGCAGAGAAAGAGGGAGAGAGAGAGAGAGAGAGAGAGGAGAGAGAGAGAGAGAGAGAGAGAGGCAGAGGGAGAGGTCTCAGTCAGGTTCTTGGTGGTTCTGCTGTGTGCCCCCTCTTTGTGTCGACCCAGCTGGGGGTCCTGTTGTCAAGACACATGCGCCGTTCCAACACACACACACACACACACACACACACACACACACTGACACCTGTTAGGAAGACAGCCAGCCACCCGCCCTGTGAGACAGGCCAAAGCCGTATGGGCTTTAGTTCCAGCGCGGTCCGCCTTTCAGGAACAGACTGTCATTTCATCAATTTCTCATGGCTCTTATCACGGTGGACCTGGCCCAGTGCTCCACCAAACACACCCCGTCCCCGACTAAACGGACGCTCAAAGGGGGATTTCATGGCACTGGAGAGGCGGCGGAGGGCAAACGGTTTCTGTCCGCTCCCTCTCGCAGCCCCACCAAAAAACCCAGAACGAGACCTGTGTCGCCTTCTGAGGTAGAAGGTCAGAGGGCGAGAACATGAAGTGGAGCTGGCTCTCCGTGTTTGGACCGTGCACCACACTCCAGCACACCACAGTGCTCAGAGAGGATTCAGGCTCACAGCTCGTGGCCGGTGTCACCTGCCGACAGTGGGACCTGGTGTGGCGTTCCTCCAAGGTCATGTCCAGGCCGAAGGGAACTATGTTCAGCCAGTCTTCCTGAGTGGATAAACCTGCCCTCACAGCTAGTTAAACAGCTAGTCAACACGGACCGTCAGCACGGCTGCTTCTTAAAATGCGGGGCTTTAACATGTAAATGCGTGTGTGTGTGTGTGTGTGTGTGTGTGTGTGCTTCGGAGAGGCCACCTGGGAGCCCCTAACATCACTAATCCCTGTAATATAGTGGCGCCCATGAAAGCCTCGCCCACCAAGCATATGTCTAATTATTCCGGAATACTCCGCAAATTATCATTCTGATCGTTTGCCCAGTGAGTGCCCCAGTGAATTAGTTGGGCCCTCTATCCCTCGCCCTCCCTCTCTCCATCCCTCCTTTGTGGCCCAAATAATTGTTTCTTTTTTTGGGGGGCGAAGTGAAGAAAGGCAGCAACAAGCAAGCGAGCCCCATATGAATCGTCGATTTGCATACTGACAGATTCCCATATTCACTTATCTCTCCGCTTAAAGGAAGGAGAAAACGTGGGGAAAGGAGAGAATGGAAGGGGCTGATTTGTTTGAAGAGCCATGCTGCGGTCATGAAAAGAGAAATGGAACATGTGAGGCCGGAATTGGAGAGGAAAACGAGTTCCCTAAGACGGCGAGGAAAGGAGAGGGAGGTCGAGCCATGACGAGGCCCTGAGTGAAGACCGGATCCCGTTCTCCGACTGACTCTCTTGCCGAGGAGAGGGTTCGGAAAACTCTGGTTTGATTGTGGAAAGAGATAGAGTTTGTAGATAAATACTAAGGTACCACTCATTGTATACAGTGAACATTTCTTTCGTATTATTATTTGGACACTATTGTATCTGATGTTATTGAGATTTAAGAACAGTCCCAAACAAAGAAACATGGATCCCTCTCTTAACAATATCTATACCATAAAACAATTTGACCATATTGCCGTTTTTCAACAAAACCTTTGCTTCACATAAACTTGGAAGCAATGTGACCTCCTCCACGTTAAACCCACCACCCCGGCTATATCATGGCTGTTCTTTAGACATGTGGTGTCTCAGGCACCATAACGCCGTGCCACAAACCTGCTTCCCCTTCCCCTCAGCTCCACCCGCCCTGCTTCCTCTCGCCTCCCTCGTCGTCCGAGGACTTTCCCATGTTATTCCTGACAGAAGGGCCGTCGTACCTCGGGTCCTTTCAGCCGCCCTGGCCCACTTGAGTGTTACTCCTCATCTTTTATGAGGCCTTTCTCTGAGCCCACTGAAGCCTTATACATACATGGCTCCGCCACAATAAGCTCCGGGTGATTACCGCCAAATGTTGCCGTTGCAGGAGGACTTTGAAGCCGCTACATTCAGCGGCCGCGGAGTGTCTGGGTAATGAGAAAGGGGTGACCTGGAGGGAGAGGCGAGTCCTTAGTTTTAATTTGAACCCCCTACACCCACTCCCACCTCCCAACCCCCCCCCACCCCACCCCCCACCCCTAATCTAATGGGACTTCTATTGGCGCTGGTCCACGAGTGGGTTCTGAAGGAGAGCTCCCGCCATTCCTCCGGCCTCTCTGGGCTCTGAAGGAGAGGAGCAAGGAGGAGAGAGGGGGGGGGGGGCGAAGAGGAGGGTGGCGTCGCCGATTCTCCCCTTTAATTAAAGCCACTTCACCGTTTCTATGGGAGGCAGCTTTCAGCAAGCGCGTTTGGAAAACACGTCGACGACGTGGAGAAAAGGGGGGTGAGGAGAGAGGAGAGAGCAACACGGGGAGGACTGAGAGGACAGATGTCCCACTGGAGGGCCACTGGAGGTGTGCTGTCTAGAGAGGGGACATCTGTCAACGTCGCACGAGGTTTGGAGAAACGAAGCCAAACGAGGAAATGGCATTTTTCGAAAAACAACATTCCTTGAAAGCTGCTGTGGTGTCTTTAGTTCCCTGCTATTTGTATCACACCGGACCCGATTTTAAAGCCCACCCAGTTGATTGGTAGGGAGAGTGGAACTGATGCACAGTTTCTCAGCCAGTGATCATTACAATCATTTAACGTCGTTAAATCAACATGACTATTGAACCCAGCCACCTTTTCAGAAAAGCATCGCGTCTCTTATTTCCACCCAGTAACCATCCTCACTCAGCCGAACCTGTTCCCCATTTGAAGGCCGGCTACAACCAGAAGAGATGCTTAGCCAAAGGGCAACATGGTGACCTAAGCCCGTCCCCTCCCTCACCCCACCTCCACCCCTTCCCGGGCTCTTGTTGTTTAACTGAATACATTAAAGCCCCCCCCCCCCAGTCGTCGCTCGGCTCCCCTAGAGTCGCTGGACACATTGGGGGTCAAGGCGGGCTACAAAGGGCCAGAAAATCTGTCCCCCCTCCTATCACAGCGAGCGGCGCTCTAATCTTTGGGCGTCGGCTCAAAGAGCCACTCATAATCCAGATTAGAGAGGAGCTTTAAAAGGCCAGGGGCCTCTGGACCCGGGCGGACGGGCTCGGTCGGACCGCTGGACGCTCTCTGATCCGGGTGTTCAGGCTCTCCATGGGGGCAGAGACAGGGTCTGGGGGAGGGCTTAGAGAGGGAGGGGGGGAGAGAGAGAGAGAGAGAGAGAGAGAGAGAGAGGGGATAATCCTAGGAGAGGATAATAATGTGGCAAGCCTTGCTGCAAAGTACATTTATGTATGCCACAACCTGAGGGATAGTGAGTGATCAACATACACACATGCACTCACACCCACCCACGCACCCACCCACCCACACACACACACACACACTGCATTTAGTTTGTACAGTACCTGAGTATGAATGTTTTTATACAAATACATTTGTAATTGTTTCATTATTTTTTTAAACTATCTGTGTCTTATTGTGATCTATGCAAAGCAATCAAACAATTTATTTGAATTATTTTGTAAACCGCTTTGGCAACATCGTCTACTTGTATACAGTCATACCAATAAAGCATTAAAATAGAATTGAAATTGATTTGAATTGAGAGAGAGACAGTTCAGGTGTTGTGAGACACCCACATGTATGGAGAGGAAGGAGAGGATGGCAGAGGCTCTGGAACACGGGTTGACACGGAGCCCATGCCACCCCCTACAGCCCGTCAGTCAGCCTGTGGTTTCCTCACCTCGCGGCCACCCCTCTCACATTGGCCCCGGCGGAGTCAAAAAAGAGCAGAGAGTCCCGGTGGCTGTGCACACAGACCCAGCGTGGGACTCTCCGAAATCCCCCGGGGGAGAGAGAGGGCAGAGGGGGTCAGAGTGGGAGCGCGGAATGGGACTGCGTTGGAGCTCAGCCAGGCCTGAAAGAGGATCAGGCCCACGCCGGAGGGGACCCACACAGGCTTACCCCCCGGGAGAGGACAATGGCTCTGGCAGCCCCTCAGAGACACTGAGTTTAGTGGAGTCAGAAGTCCAACCTGTGAATGCGTCTAGTTCAACGGTCCCACAACAGTGTCCACAGCAGGCTCCACTCCCTTTGAGGAGGAAATGGCAGGGCTAACAGTCAACGTGTTTTCTAGAAAAGTCAAGTGAGTAACACAATGTGGATTGCAGTTGAGGGACGCTGCACTATAAATGGTTGGTGATGCTGCGCATTGAGGTTGGATTCAACTCGCGTAATGACTTTATTGAACTTTGTGTTGTTTTGATATATGTGGTCAACACAGTTTGTCCGTGATCTTCTGAGGAAAGGACGTGGGGCACAGGTTTTTTTCATGTGTTTCTTTCTGACCTCCCTCTCTCACTCGCCACCCTCTCCCCTCCCCTCTGGTCTCTCTATCTGCATATCTCTATCCCCTCACTGCATTTCACTCGGTCTCTCGTTTCTCTTTGTCTCTCCTTCTCTTCTCTCCCTCTCTTTTTTTTTTCTCTCTCTCTATCTCTCTGCTTCTCCATGCCCCTGTCCTCTCCATCCACATCCCTGGAAAACAGGGAGAGAGAAACAGAGAAGGAATATGTTTATGGGAGTTGTATTCAGCCTGTGCCCGTGGGCCTTTCAGTGTGAGGCGAGAGAGAGAGAGAGAACGAGAGAGAGAGAGAGAGAGAGAACGAGAGAGAGAGAGAGAGAGAGGGGGCGCTATAAAAGGGGCAATCAAGCATGGGCTGGGAATGGTCCACTGGGCTCCTACCTGGGACAACCCCCCTCTCAAGTGCAGTTGAGGGTCTCCCCTCAATGTGGCGGGGACAATGGCCCCGGGGGCCACTGACAATCCAGAGGAGTCTATCATTCTGTATGGGGTTATCTCAACCGCTGAATGGACCTCCGTCCCTCCTTTCTCCTCCCCGGCGGGGCCCGTTCTTCTACGAGAGCAAGGGGCTCCTCAGGTCCCTTTCAGCGCCACTCAACAGGTTCACGGGGGCAAGAAGTGCAGTATATTAAAAAAGAGAGAAGAGAGAGGGCGAGAGAGAGAGAGGGAGGAGGGAGGAGAGCGCGGAGGGTAGGGAGAATAACTTCACTTGACTGGCGCTAACGACAGTGTGAACGCGCTGGGCATTTGAGCTGGGGAGAAACAAAAGCCTTTTGAGAAGAGGGCGCCCTATCTTTGGCCGTGGCTGACCCCGATACAGAAACCACCTTTTACTCACGAGCACAGATTGTTGCACGCTACTTAGCTTACGGATTCAATGAATTAATCAATGTCAATTTGTTTTGGTCTTCTGCTTTTCAGTCACCTTCAGATCTTCTCGAATGATGGGATATGAAAATGCACTGATGTCACGTACAGAATTTGAAATACATGTCCGCTACGAATACTATTGGGTGTCTGAACTCGGCCAGGCAGTGTTCTGCCTGTGCACATTACACTTCTCCCAAACTTTCACACTTCTACCAGACTTTTGCTCTTCTGATTTATTTTATTATTTGCAATTATGAAAGGTGTATTTCTATCTCAATTACAAGTGTAATCTTGATCTTTTTCAGATAACGGAGGATCAGAGGATATTGATTTCTTTCTGGTTTAGCTCTTTCCTTTTCCCTCCTACGGAGAGTAGTCGTAAAGTGGTTAACCCTGTCACACCACCAGCACTCACTCTTGTACACTCACACACACACACACACACACACACACACACACACACACACTCACACACACACCAGTCAGTGGTGTCTGTGGGAAAGCGGTGCACGCATGACTTATCTGGACATATGGTTCCTGATTCAGACCAATGTGTGTGAGCGCTGTTGCATCTGGTGCCGTCTCCACTTGGTTAAAGATGCCACACAGAGCTGTGACGAAAGGAGGAAAATACAGTCATTACACACCCACCCACACACCCACACACCCACACACACACACACACAGTCTCTCTCTCTCTCTCACGCACACAAACACACAGCTGCGCGTAAACACACACACACACACAAACACACACAGCCACGTTTCTCAGCTCATTAGCCACTGGCCTCCGTGTCCAATCAGGTTTTGTGTCTGTGTTGCCGGGTCATTATGCTCTCATTTTCCTTGAGTGGCCATTCAGCTTTCTGTAGGAAGGGCTGGTGGGTGGAGGGGGGGAGGGAGGGAGGGCAGGTCGAGGACGAATATCTTTAAGAGTCTTTTTTTCAGCTTGCAGTGAAAGAGTAGCACAGGCTTGTGCAAAGGAAAGAAATAGTTGAACAGTTCCGACTATAACGTTACCTGACGAGATACAAGGGGGAGAAAGATGGTTCGATGGAAATGCTAGCTGAGTTGGAGATGTTCGCCATGCTAGCTGAAAGGTTTATAAATATGAGCTAAATGATGAGAATGCTAGCAGACAGAGATGTTATGATTGAGATCGAAGAGAGTGGAAAGAGAAAGTCACACAGAGATTGAGGTGTTGGTTGTGAGTGAGAAACTAGCGGAGATAGTGGAGAGATGGCTAGCATTGGAGGACAAGTGCCTAAGGCATCATTCAAGCAGTTGACATTCTCTCTACACCTTTACACTAAACCCATTATGAATTAACTGTAATCCCTGTCCATTTGAAATACTATCCATTCCCAACCCTATCCACTCTAAACACTGTTCCCCCTAAACGCTCCAAACGCTCCATACAAACCACGTTGCCCTGTCCTTGTGTTAAGCCAATAGCCATATAAATGCATTGGCTCAATATTGTTGCTCATCCGCTGCCCATAGTGTTCAATGACACCCACAGGAGAGGGCCGCCCTGGTGTCAATCAAACAGCGGCAGGCCACAAAGGGCCGTAATTGGCGTGAGTTCACCATCTCTGCCCTGCTGGGACGACCCCAGAAACCTCCCTTAGAGCACTCCCGGCTGACCACAGACCATTTGTCAGGTCCCTCAGCAGGATGGGAGAGGTGCACAAACACCACACTCCGACACACACACACACACACATACACACACACACGCACGCACACACACAGACCGTGGCAGACTCACCATGCAACAACAAATTTACAACAAATTTACAGGCTGACCATGAAAGTGGCTGGGTCACTATGCTGACTGAAGGAGTCCTTTTAACACAGATAATGCTTCCTAGCATGCTTTACAATGCTTTATGTGCGGCCAAGACTTCACACACTTGGGAGACATTTATCTTTTTGATCCAAAAGATTTCCCTCCAAACCCCTGGCAGAGACCTGGCATAGTTGTGAATGTGTGTAAAGCTCAAGCTCAATTATAAACCATCATTTAGACACTGAAGAACCGACTAGCTATGCTCAGAACAAGTGTTTCATTTTGTTCCAAGCATTTGTTTGGTTAAACCACTCTTTTTCCCAGAGGTTTTTCCTTTTGTTCTTGCTGACTCTGTTTACACACTGTTTATTATGAGTGCATGTGCTTTGTTTATACTTTAGCAGTCTAAAGCCAATGGTAGTCAAGTCCACCAGCTGGCTAATTCAATGACGGCTATACAGCATTAATGCTAGTTAGTGCTAATTCCCCGTGTTTGATACAAAGGCAGCAATTATATGCTACTCAGTGGAACTTGGCATAGCGTTTCCTGTGTGTCAGTGGGCTTCACACTGGTGCAGCATAGCAGGTTAGTCATGCTACTTATTGAGTCATTACCCTTGCCCATAGGCCCACACTGGAACTAGGGCTATGAACCAACATGTGTCTTGTGTTATTCAGTTGCACACTTGACAACCTAGTGATGTCATTGCTCAATAGCAGTAATAATCTAGCAAAAGTGATATAGATTGTCCCTTTTGATGAATCACGTTAAGCTTACCAAAGACTGTTTCACCCCTCTATACTACGCAGGGACATATGAGCAATTAGCAATTGCAAATCCTGTGCATGTGAGACCCAGGATGTAAATCTGACAGCGCTCACATGGCGGTTACTATTGAAGACAAGGTGAGGTATTGTGGAAGACAAAAGATAATGAGTGAGGGGATTTTGTTTCTAACAGCCTTTGTTCATTTATAGAAACAGTTCATCAACGGGACAAATGAATGTAAATACACAATTTACCAATTTACCTCTTTTTTACTGATAATATTATTATCAATAAATATTATAAAAACAATAATAATAGTAATAATAGAAATAGAAGTAGATTATTACAAGTAATAATAATGTCCTTCCATATATTTGTATATTTTTTGGTAACGTGTTTACAAATTACTAATTTTAATTTAGTAGAATGTAGTATTGCAAGAAAGTCAGTTACGTTTCACAATTGACTTAACATCCTTGTAAAATAATCTTTAAGTTTACCTTTGTCAGCCCTTACATTATATTTATTTATTTCCATGCTTCTTCTCCGGCCCTAGAGAGACTGGTTGTAGCTGAAAAACTCCACAACAAGCCGGAGAGAGGCTGACAACAAGGCTGCATGCTTCAGTGACCTTTACCCCCTTGAAAGAGGTCCTCTGACGCCCCAGTGAAAAGTCATTGTTACAAAATGAACTACCCTGAGTGAATGATCTCTCCACACACACACACACACACACACACACACATACACATACGTGCACACCCACACACACACACACACACACAGACACACACACAGACACACACACACACAGAATCATAGCCACACTCCTACTTAATCAAATGCGTATCTACCAGTCCAAGCCATCTGCTGCACTTCTACCTCGTCTGTATGGAGGCCCCGGTTCAAAGCCTGGGCTTGGCTGGCTGTGTCAGCCCCGGCTACCAAGGCCCTGGCAAGAGCTGGGGGCCAGAGAGAGTGGAGGCCCGGACAATGGGCATCTCATTAAGCTGTGATTTATCACGAGAGGAAGGCTCGTTTAACCCCTGGCAGCTCAGTCCGTCCCGCACTCCCCGCCGCATCTCAAAGGCACCATTGTGGGCCCTCCAGGGGGCTGCCCGTGCTGAAAGGGAAAACAATGATTTAGTTAAGAGTCAAATGTATTTATGTTTGGACGGCTGTGAACCGAGAGGGTTCCCTGGGGACGGAGCTGTTTGGACGCCGGGGAGAGTGTGTTTTTAACGTGGACTTTGTACAGGGTGCAGGGTCTCACTTAGGCACACACAGCACGTTACAGAAGGAAAGAGCCTTATTGGAGAGGGAGTTACCAACTGACTTGTAACTGCGACCAACTGAATATTAGTGGTGCGAATGATGCAAACCTTTTACATGTGGGTCTTACGTTTCACGTGCACGTTTCATATGCAGGCAGTGAGTTCATCTTAAATTTCCTTTAGATGATTTTATTGAGCTTTTCAAAAACAAAAAATATGTTATGTATATATGTATATGATCGATAATCTGTATATTCTATAATCTAAATATTTAATGACTCTCATCTACACCATCATGAACTGGTCATGCACAAGAGCACCCATGGCAACAGACTGATACCACCACAATGCACCTTGGAACTCCACAGGAAAACTTTCCTTCCGGTGGCCATCCTGCTTTTCAGCTCCGCTACCACCCGCTGAGACATGGACGGCAGTGACCTGCTTTCTGAGGTGGCACCAGCCTTAGCTTTAGGACTATCGTTCTGTGCTCTTATACTCCTAAAGGGACTAGGAACTTCACTTTTACCATGGCACTTTCTGATAAAACAGTTCATATTGTATCTATAGAAATAGTTTACATTTTAATATTTTAGTATTAGTTTCAGTGTATTTATCACTGCAAAGATTTGATTTGCTATCGATGTATACGCTGATCTCTATATTGTTTGAAATGTATATATATTTACTTACTCTAGTTCACTTAGTCGCCCCTACCTCATAGTAAGATATCTTGCAACTGTTGCACTTCAATTTCCCTTGGGATCATTAAAGCACTATCTTTTCTGCTCGGTATCTTAAACAATTGTATGGGCCCGAAAGAGAAGATTTAGGCGTGTGCATTTCAATTTAGATTAGCATTTCCGTGTGCCCCCCCCCCAGCGGCACAAAGGGACGACTCGTGGTCCATCTGGGGTTTCGCTGAGCTCCGAGTTTGTCCATCAGTGGGTGTGGATGAGGAGTCAGAGAAGATAATGCATCACCCGGCGGGGAAACCAGTGTGTTAACCACTCATTGTGTGAGAGAGAGGGAGACGAAGAAAAGAAAGAAAGGGAAAAGAGAGGATCGGGGAGGGGGAGAGAGAGGAACAGTTGGTGCGGGGTGGAGATCGGCAGGTGTTTTTTTTTTTTTTTTGACAGGGCCCTTGGTTAACACACACACACGCACGCACAAAAACGCACGCACACACCCAACGCACGCTGTCGCATGAAAGAATACACGCACACGCCCACACTGATGAAGCTACAAGCATGAACATATGGCTGTCTATACAACGACACACACATCCAGACACACACACACACACACAGACACAGGCTCCCTCCCCGTTCACTTCTAAACTCAGAGCCTTTGATTATTGGTCAATGTTCTAACAGAACCAGTCTGTTCAGGCACACAGCCAAGTCATGTATGTGGCTGTTAGTCAAAAATTCTCATGCAATTATATCTTTACATAATTTTTTTAATTGCTGCTAATTACGACTAATTACAAAGTACAACTAGGATTTCTCCTTGGGAGCCACAAAGCATCCATCTATTCTTATCACTCAGCCCTGTTGCTACTGCTTCACACTGGGCTGTAGCTCTCTCCCGTTAGGCCCACTGTGGGCCACGCGGGAGTGTGAAGTAGAAAGGAGAGGCCGTCGGAGTCTCTGACGCCGCTCTAGTGGGCCGGGCCCTTGGGAGACAATGTGTAATCTTCTGGAGAAAGGCCGACAGATTAGGTACGCAGGAGGCTAATGAATACTTTCCTCTCAGGGAACACAAACTACTAATCAGATTTAGGCCCGCTACAGTTGCAAGCAGATAATGGAAACACTTGGACTTTGGAGGAGGGGTGTTTGTCTCCGTGTGTGTAAGTGTGTGTGTCAGTTAAGACAGAGAGACGGCATAGTTTGCGAGGGTATGTGTATGTGTGTGCCAGGTTCTGGAGGGGTCCTTTCAGGTTGAGCGTAATCTCCAAGCAGCCTGCCGTGTGCATGTTCAAATGGAAATAGCATTTAAGGTAGACGTTTAAGCCTGTTTCAAGAGGCTGGACCCTGGAATTATGTTTTTCTTTTAGAAATGGAAAAGCCTCCCTCGCTCTTCTAATCTTTTAAACTATTCTTCGCACGTCCGACAATATATACATCTGCTGCTTTGAATAGAGCGCGGCTCTCTTTAGGTTGGAATTTGACCGTTTCGATCCTCTTTGAAGCTTTTGGGCCCGTTTGATTGCGAGAGATTAGACACCCAACGAATCGATAAAAATAAGAAAAGCCTCTTTGAAGGTGTTCATAGATTTCAATGATCTCTCTCTCTCTCCCTCTCTCTCTCTCTCTCTCTCTCTCTCTCTCTCTCTGGTGGTGGAGAGCAGAGTGTGTGGTCGGATTGGTCTGGCTTTCAAGTGTCACTTGAGATCTACACAGACATTTGTGCCATTGGCCTGCCCAGCCTTCAGCTCATGTCCTTTGTGCAGAAGAAAGTTGCTTTGGTCAGTCACTGGACAGAGGCTCTGGAGGTCTTAAGGTCCCGGCGCCGAAATGAAACAAAATGAAGAGACTCGCCTATGGGACATGCAATTACAGAGAGGGAGCTCCAAAGGACAGTGGTGAGTGGTGGAATCCAGCCTTGGCTTCAGTGCTGAGCAAACAGGCCCCGCGTAATGGAATCGGCCGACTTCTCCTCCCCAACAATTAGCCTGATCCCTGATCCGCTGGCCACACTACACCACCAAAGGCGGTGTGGGTAATCCCTGGCATGCATATCAACATCACACCCTCGCTCCCTCTGTAGAGCTCCTCTGCTCCCTTCTCCTGTGGACCCTCCCTCCCTCCCTCCCTCCACCACACAAGAAGACCATTTAGTATAGCCGGGCAGTGCAAAGTCATATAATGGTGAAGAATGCAAAAGGGACACGAGATTAGCAAAAGAAACGGGGAGCTACTAATCAAGGAATATGAATCCGAGGAGGATTACAGACGTCAGCTCGTAGGCTTTGAAGGCCGGGGGGGAGATCGACCCAGTAGGGTTTCTGCGAGCGGAGGGGAAGAAAGAACAGTGTCCTTTTGGCTGAGAGGCAAATTAGCAAGACAAGAACTTTTTCTAAACTGTTTTGTGCGACGTCAAAGAGCCCGTAACACTGAGCCGGCCTGGGGACAACAGAACGATTTAAGTGTTGAATGGTGAGAAAATCAAACACACACACACACATTGGCCATGGCTAAGAGGCTTGGATGGCAGAGGGAGAGTGAGCTGTATACCAATCTGCAGATTGACCCTGCGGTGCTCACTGCCTGGGAACTGCTCCCAGGCCTGTTAAAGGGGGCATCATTTATCGGCACAATGCACACAGTTCAGTCCACCCTACAACACTGAGATCGCAGCCCAGTCCCTGTTGATAAACGATGCATACACTCATGTGGGACATACAGTCCTGAAGATGAAAGGTTTCATTCCATTTCAATACTGACCCACTGGTACATCTCAACGGTTGTAATTTAGGCCGACTGTTGAACGTTACCATCACTGCAAACTGTATATCATACGGCTTGTAGACTACTAGTCGATGGGTAGACTGACTACTAGTATTATTTATTTTAGCCTCAGCAAAATGTGGCTTATTTGAAACCATGAGAACACGTTTGAACGAAATCTGAAAATAGAACATCAGAGCCTTCAAGGATAGTAGCATAGGGGGTCTAATGGCTCAATGCTATCCCACTTAATCCAGCATGATTCATGAAAAACATACTCGATGTTTAATCTCCTTTGTGTACCATTCGACTATGGTATTATCGAGGGGCCTGCTTGTCTGAGTGGGACACCTGATCTTCTTCATTGTGTTCATTCATTGAAAGACAATGCAAAGTGTGCCCTCTGCTGGCAGAACCACAAATAGCCATCAAGAAAATGAGTACAGAATCTCACGACATTTATAACGTTTTAATATTTATGGAGAACTTTGATTGAATGGCAAGACTTTGTGTTTGGCTCCAATTCAATAACATCACCATACACGTAAAACGTTGCTTTCTCACTCTGGTGTCACTCCGAATGTGGGTTTGCTTACTCACTCTGCGTACTGCATGTAACTCCATCTATACTAGTACGAGGCCTGTGCAAGGGACACGGGTGGTTTTCTAACACACAAACAGAATAGCTCTGCTAAATGTGCCTTTGACTGCGGCAGGTCAGAATAGCAATTTCAATGTCCAATTTCATTTCAAATTGGTCGCCGGTTTGATTTGAAGAAAAGCTTTTCCATTGTGACGGAGTCTCTCCCACAACCTCGGCTTACTCAGACATAACCCTTCGAGAACAAAATGTGGGAAAAGAAATGTTTCTCATCGGAACCCCGACTCACACACACTCAAAGCCCCTACTGGCACCATTGTACACGCCAACCTGGGAAAATCTTTGCATCTTTCCCATGTATTTGAAGTCGAGCAGCCTTCAGCTTCATGCTCTCCACCTCTAAGTTGCTCTCCTATTCGGCTCCGCTCACCAGAGGGAGGGGGTAGGCACAACACAAGATTGGCCATTGTTACGGCTCTTTGCTGTTTATTCGGTTCTATTTAACCTCTGTAAGAGCTGTGGAAATTCCTGCCCTCTAGCAGAACAGGGCCAGCTCGTTCTCTCTATGGGGGCGCTACCTATTAGCTGCTCATAAAACAGTATTTAGGTTGATTCTCTGGCTGGGTGTGTGTCAGCCCAGTGAATGGGCCCATTGAGGGCTGTGGCGTGGGGTAAGGAGAGGTGGCGTGGGGGCCTGTGTTCAGGGGAGGGGCTGTCACTTGTTAGCTGGGCAGAGAAAGGAGGGTGGCTAGCGTCCTCCGCGCCGGGGTTAGCATTGAGGGGCGATTTCACTGAATAATGGGATTGAATTCTATCCAGGGTGTTTGTGTCAGCTCACATCCCGTCAGGGCTGTAACAGGGCTGACATGGGATCAGAATGGCTGCTGCGACCGCTGGGATGGTGGTACGGTCGGCTAATCCAGAGGCAAAGCCTAAATAATTAGATGGCTCTTTCTAATCTCCTCTCCTCTCTCCAGTCTACAGGCTAAGCAAGAGAACACTGGAGCCATAGCGAGGGCTTCTATTGGCTGAGGAGCTGTTTGAATAAACCAATCATGCCTGCATGTGAGATGTGCTGAGTCATATATACCCAAAGCAGTCCCATGCTGGTGGCTATATCATTTTATTATTATAATTTAGCATGGACTGAAAGGATTGTTAGTAGCTATACAGTACTTAGTCAAATAATGAGTACAAATAATAATATAGTAAAAATAAAAAAGGGCATAAATAATCTTTGCATTACTTTTTCCAATTTCTTAAAATATTCAAAATATGTAGAGAATGACAATGGTACTTTCTCACAACCCCCAAGGATTTTGATTTATGTCAAAATGAATGTAAAATTGTTGAAATACATTTTCTAACAAAACAAAACAGTCCCATCTCATTATTTATTGGCCAACTGCCTGTGTTGTCCAGAAATCCTTACTGTGTGAGGAAAATATAATGCATTTTTGATGGGCTACAAAATATAAAGAAATACAGTGAGAAGGCGGATTACTGTGACATCATTTATTCATAGGATCTTAAAAATCGGTTATTGACAATTAAGGAAAATATGGGTCACCTATGCTGTACACCAATAACAAAAAAAAACAAAAAAACCTCAACTCTTTGAAAACAAAAAAGGGTTTTCAAAATATTAGGGGAGATCAGGTCAAATATACACATCCTTACAAAATGAAAAATCCCCATAAGAAAATGCAAATATCAAGACAAATTTAAAAGAATATCAAATATTATGTTCCATAACATAATTGAAAACATATGAACACCCTGATTGAAAGATTAAATAATATCAAGCACAAACACACTATTCAAAAAAACATGTTTTTGTTGTGCTCACCTTAACATACACACAAAGTTACTCTAGCACCTTAATCAGTCTAAAAATGGAACCCCTGCACACTATTAACAAATTCACATAGGTTTGCACATTGCTGGAGATATATCTTGGCAACAACTACGAGTAAATACTTTTTTGGCTTCATTAAACTTGACTAGGATACCACAGCTGGACAGCACATTAGTGTCTTACGAATAGAAGAACCACAAAGAAGGGTAACACTTTATAATAACTTTCAGTAATAAGCAGTTATTAGGCCATCAATGCACTATTATCTCATTATTAGTAAATGAGGGATAATGATTTATACATAAATTCTGAAGGATTAGTTACTATATTTAGGCAATAGTAAATTATAAACTGGAAGCTGATCATTATTATTTGATTAGACAAATAATCAATGCAGAGTAACAGGAAAAACCTGCAGAAAGCAGATTGAACTAACCACAAATGTGCACTTCATGTCAATGCAAAGTACTCAATTCAAAAGAAACAAAAAAATAACAATTATTAACCTTTAAGAAATTACTATTAATACACATTTACTAATAATAAGATTCTAGTTATTGATGATCTAATAACTGCTCAGTACTGAAAGTTACAAAGTGCTACCCAAGGAAGAACCAGATGGGTTCCTCCCCTTATCACCGTGGTACTGTAAATATATATTGCACCTGTCTTGCATCTCGAAACTGATAAGCAAAATGAGACCATGCGATGAATGAAAAAACAAAGATGGTAAGGGCAGGCGATGAGCTGTAAAGAGGATAAAGGAGATAGCACTGAGCTGCTGATCTCCTGGTCCCATGTTTGGGCGCAACGATCACAGCTGACACCAAGACCTGACCAATAACCCCAGGGAAATAACGATGAACGTGCTTGTACATCCTCTCAGAAGGCTCGCTGTGAAGGTGTCGGCCTTCAACGCGGTGTGTTTGCATGACACGTAATTAGGTGAAACCTTTTCCGACAGCTCATTGAAATTGTGGCTTTGTGGTCCCTGGTTTGACCCGCTCTCTGGTGAAGCACCCATAGAGATAGAACGACCTCCGTCTCTTCAGTAGCACCAACGAGAAAACACACATGGCGTTGCGGTCACCGTGGATGTCCTGGTCTTCGTTGTCATCGCAGCACAGCTCTACCTTTCCCACCCTCCGTAAAGAGTGGAGTACGTCGTTGTGGATTTAGGACCCCAAGGCTCGCGGTGACCTCAAGGCATCGGACGACAGAGTCGGCAGCAGCACTGAGTAGACCACTCCCACGGACAGCCCTCTGACAGAAAAGGAGTGTCCCTCACTCACACAAGGCCCGACCTCCACCCGAGACCTTTTCGAGGGGAAGTTTGCGTCAGTCGGCTACCTCTTTCCCATGGTCCAGAGCCAAGGGTTTTCATTTCGAAACAGTCTCTATTGTTGTGAGGTCTGCTGGGGAAACCAGTCGTGACGGCGGTCGATCAAACACAGGGGCCTAGGTGAGATGAAGTTGGAACAGGCCACGGATGCCTAAGATGTGCTCTACACAGCAGTACCTTGATTGATAAGTAAGCAGCGAGTGCAGAACGGCTACCTCTCACGGACAATGAGAGACCTAATTGTGGCTGCTAGTCCAAGCACATGACAGCTTCTCTAGTCAGCAATGGGCAATGTCACCACAAGAGGGCAGTGTGACGAGTGGGCTGTTTCACTCACACCAGCCCAACAGCATTCCTCAGTGTGACATGTGTTAGCTCAGTGAGCCAATGCCTCGAGCTCGGCAACACGCAGAACTCCTGCTGTGCTCGCTGCCTCTCTCTGCCAAGTTCCACAAAACCCAAAGTCAGACCTGGGGGTTTAGCCAGGGCAGCTGATCTGAGATCAGTTTGGTCCAGCAGTGAAAATGAACCCTGTGACGAGAGAGTAGCTTGTCACAGTGCAGCATAAGAAGCCCCACTCGGCTGGATTTGTCTGGCGCAGTTTAAAGAAACGTCTATGCTCTGTCCACGCGGCACCCCGCGATCATAGAGAGGACTCTGGGGAGGGCTGTGCCGCGTTGCCTTGGTGACCATTGCTGTGGTAACTGGACTGTGGGACAGGGGTGTGGGCGGCTTCCTTCAGCCTCAGCAGCATGTTCATCTGAAAGGGTGAAAGGTCAAAAGGTAAGCGTTCCTTTGCGTGTTCCTTTGCGTATTTTTTTGGCCATTAGTCTGATACATATTTTCTAGCCATGTTTTCTAAATAAATCTTCTTTGTAATATGACACATAAATAGATACATACATAGTTGGAAAAACAAGAGATTGAAGAACATAAATGCTGTACACATGCACAAACATAAAGATTACACAGAAACACGTATTTGCCGTTTATCGGCACTCACCAGAGGGTCTGTGTCAGTATCTGTTTGTGTTGTATTGGTGTCTGCACAGCCGTCCCTGGTGATGGGGTATCCATGGAAACCAACGTCTTCTGGCCGTAGCTGGAGCAACGGAGTCCAGTCCTGGTGGGCGGGGCTAGATGACCAGGGAAAGCTGTCCAATACCCAGGATGTAGGGTTGTCCCACTCTGCTCTGCGACCATACAGCTAGAAGAGATAAACAGGGAGAAAAAAAAGCCACACACACGCACACAAATTAAACACATGCTGCCTTGCAAACCCTCACAGATCATTTTTAGAGCATGGTACAAAATATAAGGTCATTGAAATTAGCTGACTCTCACACAAACATACACAGACACACACAGACACAAACAGAGAGATAGAGAGAGAGAGAAAGTGAGAAGTGTACCTGCAGCCCCTCCCGTATAGCCTCCAGTAGGTAGGGGATGAGGGAGTAGTTCCAGAGGTCTGTGAACCAAACTCTAGATGCTTCCACAGCCATGGGACAGGACAGGAAGAGGCGGGGCCCTGGACAGAAACACACACACACACACACACACACACACACACACACACATGTACGTTCAGCGTTTGGTAAACATACAGTATCTGATACCGACTCAAACGTTTCCATGACCACCCCAGAGTTCTTCCAATACAGCTGGGGAGGGAGGTAGGGAGGGAGGGAGGGAGCAGAGTAGATCGGGGGTGGGGTGAATGGGGGCTCGGGTCCCTACCGATGGCGACGTCCGGGGAGCTGTGTCTCTCCAGGAAGCGGTTGAGGTGCTGCCACACGGAGGGCAGCCAGTCCACCACCTTGACCAGCTCGGCACTCCGACAGCGGCTGCTCATCTCCTTCTCCAGGAGCGTCCGGCGCAGGAAGCGACCCAGGAAGCCCTTGACGGGCTCCACGTGGTGGGAGCACAGCACCCACCTGGAACAGTGAGCCAGCGGGAGGAGAACCAGGGGCGCAGGAGGAGAGGAGGGGGAGACGGCGTTTAGACGTAGCACCTTCATACCACGGTAGGGTTCACCACTCTCTTTTCCAACCCACTTTAAAAAATAAATCCCACTGCTAACCACACTGTTTGTTCAGAGAAAGATGTGTTGTGGTGTTCTGTCGATCCTTCAAGTACCTGAAGTTCTGGTGCAGCTGTAGGTTGGGGGTAGAGGAGGACGCCTGGATCATAGTCCCAATGATGTACGGGCTGGAAACAGACAACGCAAGGATTCAACGCCAAGTATACCAAACTGTGTCCACTGAAAGTCTCTCCCATGTATATGAGACCTGCAGAGTATGTGTGTGTGTGTCTCTGTGTGTGTGTGTGTGCTAACTGACCAGCGGTGATTTTTGCCATGGAGCAGACCATTGAAGAGGTCTGCCAGTGAGGGGAGATGGTGCAGGTTCTCCAGGATCACCACTAGGGGCAGCATGTCTGCCGTTTGACTGAACTGGTCAGATAGGTTGCACAGATACTGATGCAGCTCCTACATAGAGACATGAAGGTAGAGACTTAAGAGGCTGTCAGCACAGCGAGGCCAACTGCACAGGAAGAAGTATGCTCCAAAAAACTCAGTACAAGTAGAAAGAGCATAAGCAAGATATAACTTCATACTATCACTGACCTCTTGTTTTAATGTTTTGTTCCAAATAAAAACAGAGAAAGCAGTTTTGCAAGTGTCTATGTTCCAACTTTAAACAGTTCAAATGGAATTAAAATAAAAATAAATAAAAGGCTGAAAAGCCAACCCGTAATCATGTGTTCTTCTGTACAGTCAGCCGAGAGGTTCAACAGCCAGTGGTACCTCGCCAGAACCGTGCCAACACCATACTACTACAGTTTCTACAACAGGAAATACACTAGACCAGCACCTATCTCCTTACCTTGCTGGACTCATGGTCCACGTTGAAGGTGGCGATCACGCCGGGGGTGACCTCCAGCCCCTCCCTCTGCACCATGTGCTCGGCCAATCGGCTGGCCAGGTAGCTCTTCCCCGTGCCGCTGGGTCCGGACAGGATGATCCGCCGGTGCTCCTGCAGCTGGGAGATGTAGCGCTGCACGATGGGCCGCGGGATCAGCGTCTCAAACACCAGGCTGTCCTCGCTGTGGCACGTCGAGTCTGGAGACACACACACACACACACATACACGTGCTTAGTATCAAAGAAAGAGCTATAACCGAGCGCATACCCACCGCTATTTAAACTAGCAGTAACACAGGCTGACAAACACATGAAGAGACGATACAGCAGACGGATACCTTTGAGGGAGACGGAGATGGTGTTGTTGTGCCCCACCAGGTAGCCGCAGGGCAGCAGCTCGGGGGTGTGTGTGCCCGCCCGCCGCTGGATCTCCCCAATGCTGTAGCCCAGCACGCTGTCACTGTTCAGGCCCAGCTGGCTGGACGGGTCCACGTGGATGATGTACTCCTGGAGCAGACAGCACGGAGTCAGAGAGGCCCCGTGTTGCCCTCTGGGAAATGGAGTGTGACGTGCGGGGCGGTGTGCTGTACCTTAAAGAGCCGGCGGACCACCCCGTCCAGGACGTCCCACCTGGTCTTCCCGCTCACGCCGATGCAGCCAATCAGGAACTGGCGAGGCCGGCACTCCTGTGACACGCGGCGGCAGAACCAAAGGTCACACAGTGAGGTGTGTAT
>JAVQIZ010150944.1:0-10565 GCA_036023535.2 Galaxias brevipinnis | reverse complement strand
GTGTGTGTGTGTGTGTGTGTGTGTGTGTGTGTGTGTGTGTGTGTGTGTGTGTGTGTGTGTGTGTGTGTGTGTGTGTGTGTGTGTGTGTGTGTGTGTGTGTGTGAGAGATGGTCCAGCAGTGTCTGCACTGTGTCCGTAGGGCTGAGCCAGGCTGTTGAGAGCAGGGTGGATGGCTAATGAACAACCTGTCAGAGGTAATGAGGTAGGCAGGGCTAGAGGGCTGGACACCTCATACCCCCTTACACACACACACACACACACCCCTCTGATTCACTGTCTGACCAGGCCTGGCATTCACTGCTTTCCTCTAGCCCACCCTGACTGAACAGGTTGAGAAATCTGCCTTACAGTAGCCTGTCTGTCTGTTGCCTGGCTCACAAAGTCTCCAAAGCAGTGGTTACTGTCAGCATGCTTTTAAACATATATGAAGCCACACGACAAGTGTGTAGTGGAACAAAGTTCATGACAAACGTCGGGCCGGTCTGTCCGTTCCGCTCCTGTTATGGTACCTGAGACGAGCACACTCTTATCTGCCGCGTGAGGATGATTCATTCCAGGGTTGATAAGGCAGAACAGAATGTAACCAGAAAAAAAGTGAAACCGAAAATGTACCTTGGTGGAGTCTGGCCAAAGGTTGATTTTTAGACTGTCATTCTTCTCTAAAGTCACTGGAATGTGGATTTTTAGACTGAGTCTTCTCTTAAGTCACAGGAATGTGTTTTTTTTTGGCTCAGGCCTTTGCTCCTCGTGTATTTGACATAGTAAACGTTTGGGCTCAGTCTTCACCTGACCGTTTCCTTCATTTCCTTCCCTCTGTTGAATTAGGCTTTTCCATGTGTTTGTACGGTTGTGTTGTATCCAGGCACATATCTCTGACCTTTACTACCCCTCCTCTCCTCTCCCTTTTCCTGTTGTCTACCTGGAATGTCAATAGGGGCAAGGCGGGGCTCTGCGGGCTGACTCGGGGCCTTCCTGCTTTGCAAACTGTGGCTGAAACCTGCTGGCCTCCAGGGAAACTGTGGCCATGGAAATAAATTAAGCATGCTTGCTTTGTGCACATATTTGAGCTTAGCCTATGGCAGCTGGGTTTGTTAGTTGTTTCTTCGGCGCACCTAATCTATAATCTACTCTTACTACCTTGGCTCTAGATCAACCAGTAATGTCTGGTTCTTATGACACTAACCCTCCTCTCTCTCTTTTTCCCCTGTCGTTCCCGTCGTTCCTCCGAGCAGAAAAAGAGTCGGGAGGAGACGTGTGGCGAGGGCAGCGGGGTGGAGATCCTGGAGAACAAACCTTACACGGACGGACCGGGCGGCACGGGCCAGTACACGCACAAGGTCTACCACATCGGCATGCACATCCCCAGCTGGTTCCGCTCCATCCTGCCCAAAGCCGCCCTCCGTGTGGAGGAGGAGTCGTGGAACGCCTACCCTTACACTCGCACAAGGTGAGAGAGAGAGAGAGCGCGCGTGTGGCCGATGGTCTCTCACCAGGGGGTGGGATTCAGGCCCTTGGTGAACTTTTCCCTGCTCTGAAAGTCTGACACGTGGTGGTAAGGAAGTCAGGCAAAAATGTCACTCCCACAGACTTGTCCCAGTCTTCCACTCCACCCTAATGTTCCACACCAATTAGTGTTTTCATGCTTCGACCCATTCTCCTCTACAGACATTCTTGTCTTACTCAACTCCCGTTGTTGCACAAACCAGCTCCGTTGCTCCGAGAACGAGCTTTGTCGCCACAGTCGGTCCCCGCTGTTAATAGGAACACTCTGTACAGCAGAGCCTAAAATCGCTACCGAAGCGGCAGCAGTGGTGGAGACGGCGCTAAGCGTTCCGTCAAACACGCAGCCACTGGTTTAGCTCTTGTAAGCGGCCTTTAGATCCTCTCTTCTTAGGGTGTCGGCCTACTGTACCCATCTGAGGCCCAGGCAGAGACACACGGGGGTGGGGGAGGGTGGGGGTGTGTGTGAAGGTGTTGAAAAGAAGCCCGCCTTCAGAGTGGGATAGGTAGAATAAAAATAGTGCGCCGACACCTTTTACGAAACGGGTGGCCGCCTGGCCTTAGATGTCTGCGAAGGCGACAGATGGGCATAGCTCACACCTTCTCCTGTGCTCAGCACCGAGAAAGCGCCTAAGGTTGCGCCGGCGACTCTGTGTGTGTGTGTGTGTGTGTGTGTGTGTGTGTGTGTGTGTGTGTGTGTGTGTGTGTGTGTATACTGTATATGTCTGTATCTCTATCTATATCTATAGCTCTGCATGAAATAAATGGACTGTGGCACCGGTTAATTTGATTTGGTGGGTTTTAAGCATTAGCTTAAAGCAAAGCACTAGCTTATTCTGTCAACTTGTCCCCAGATACACCTGTCCCTTTGTCGAGAAGTTCTCCATTGACATTGAGACGTTCTACAAGCCGGACACGGGCAACCAGCCAGATGTGTTTAACCTCTCTGCTGCAGAAAAAAGACAGAGGGCACTGGGTAAGGACACACTGAGCCCTGAACGTTTCAGGGCCATGAAGTCATCTTGACCTGAAATATTCCCTTGACTTTCATAACCATTTTAGCTTGAGGTGAGTGCTCTGTACACTTTGCCAAGTTACTAGTACTAACCTTCACCCTATTTTTCTGTACAATACAACTCAAAGTCCCAAATATACGATAAGCCTTATTTAAATCCCACATTACATTCTGAAGTACCATACAGTGTACCCACCGTGTCATGTGCCGCTTTGAATTACAGCACTACTAAAAGCTACTGAACCGAACTTGTATTTCAGAATCAGTGTTTAAATAGATAGCTTCCTGATTCACCAGTGTAGCTGTTGCGGAAGCTCCTCGGTCTCTCACTCGGCGGCACTGGCGGCCCCCTTGTGGCCGGTTCACCTCACTACGTCTGTTTTCCTTTTCCATGGTGGAAATGTAGGCGCTCTATCACGTCAAAAGTGACGCTGTTCAGAAGCTCGTGGTTGGAGGGCACGCAGTGACCCAATTACACCATTCATTGCCACTGTATTGCTTAGATGTCATGAATGACTCGTTGTGCGTTTTCCCCCCTTTTGCCTAAGGGTTACGAGAGAAAATTAAATTTTCCGAGAAAAATCCATGCGCAGCCTGCACAGACTCTAACCGGCTCAGCCACACCATGATCATAGCACACGTAGCTTTTTCCTTATCTGCCATTCAAATTAAAGCAGTCATGCAACGTCCTACCCGTTGAGCATCAGTCCTACCGATTACTATCATCGGTGGTACATTCCCCATTACGTTAGCTTCACCCGCTGCCCTGTTTCACTTCACCACCCTCTGAATTTGGATTGTCTCTGACAGACCCCATCGACATCGTGACGGAGCCCATCGCTCCCCACGAGTACAAAGCGGAGGAGGACCCCCGTCTCTACAAGTCTGACAAGACCAAGAGAGGCCCGCTGCAGGACGACTGGATCGAGGAGTACAACAACAACCCGGGCATGACCCCCATCATGTGCGCCTACAAGCTGTGCAAGGTGGAGTTCCGCTACTGGGGCATGCAGTCTAAGATCGAGCGCTTCATCCATGACGTAGGTGAGTGTACCCAAAACCAAAAACAAACAGGCGGCGTTGTGGTATTTATGGAGCACGTGTCACTGCTGTTTCTATCGATTTTTATATTTAGACCTGACCTTCCCCGAGAGCTGGAAGTGTTGTCCTCTTTTGCCACATTTTGAAAGCATCCAGTAATGTATTTATGTCAATCTTTTTTTAGTTTGTGAGGGACCCTTACTGTCTGGCTGCATGATAGGGGAGTGAATACTTCAAACACCACCGGTCAAATGAACTTCTCTCTCCCTCTGTTCTCTGCAGGGCTGAGGAAGGTGATGGTGCGTGCCCACCGGCAGGCCTGGTGCTGGCAGGACGAGTGGTACGGCCTGACCATCGAGAACATCCGGCAGCTGGAGCTGGAGACCCAGCTGGCCCTGGCCCAGAAGATGGCCCAGTTCAGTCAGGCGGAGGAGGCCACTGAGGCCAGCGGGGAAGCCTCCTCCCAGGACAAGACTCAGGAGTCCAAGGAGGCCGACAGCTCCGCCAAACCCGACGAGGCGGTCAAGTCTGGGTCAGACACTCTCCAGGCCCGGGGGGCGCTCACCAAGCAGTGGTCCACCTCCTCCAGGTCCTCCCGTTCATCCAAGAGAGGAGGTGAGGGTCCATGTGATTTACTCACCGGACATACCAGAAACATCACCCTATTAGGTATAAGCTGCTGTGTACATAAACACAGCAGCAATGCAATGGCAACAAATTCAAAAAGTTTATTGCATAAAATAGCTCTAGGAGTCCGTAAATTTGTAAGTGTGTGGCTTCTCATTAAAAGCTAAATAATTAAATGGAATCACGGTGTGCGGTTTGGAGCTTCTGTGCACATTTCACACAGTATTTCTAGCTGTTGCGTTATTCCCACCGAAAAGACTAGTTTCCAAAGTCTGCTCCATTTTATGACCGTCTCGTGTACCCTTGGAACAGGGTTCACCTCCACCTCCAAGCCGGAGTCCTTCTGCCTGCCACCTGGACCCAGGCTAATGCAGCGTGCCTGCCCGTTTCACCCCTGTTACTCCCCTCGCTGGCTCTCTCCCAAACTATTTTTAGCGTCGGGATTGACATCACAGACCGAAGGAGGCTGACAGTGTTCCCAGTGACCCGTCCTCCCCTCCCCTATCTGCTGACAGGCACAGCTGCGTCCCCCCTCTCACCAAACCTGCCCTCCAGAGCATCCAGTATGCCGCCCAAAGTGACCCTCCGCTGTCTGTCCTCCCCAGTAATGATACAGGAAAAACACACCGCAGTCGACATAGGACTGACAAGCCCTACTTTTAGTCTGGCCTTTTTCTCACAGTGATAATTGGGCTGTCAGTGTGGTTGGAGTGTGTCCTTTGTTGTATTGGTCCTCACTAACTTGCCCCCCGCTCCCCCACTTACAATTACACACACGTGTGTGTGCACACACACATCACAAACACTTACTTAGAAACCCATCTGTAAAGTCCCCAAGAGCCGCGGTTACAAAGCCTTTCTTTGGAGGGGGGGGGTTTGTATGTCCTGTGTTGTTTGGTTTATTTATAGCTAATGCGTGAGTTTGCTAGACGATATTGTAGCACATTTCTCAAAATAACAGCCGTGCCGTTTGCTATTGTGTCTGTGTGTTTCAGCGAGCCCGTCGCGTCACAGCCTCTCTGAATGGAGGATGCAGAGCATCGCCCGAGATTCTGACGACAGCTCGGAGGAGGAATTCTTTGATGCACATGGTAAAATCATTTTTGTGTTGTGTTTTTTTGGGGGGCTATATGAGGAAGCTGGCTAGTTCGTTTAGCTGGACTTTCTCAAAGTGGGGTCCTTTTCCCATAACCCTGCTTCCCCCCGCTCCCCCTCCATGTCTGACTGCATGCATGTCTTCAACACAGATCAGTTCTTAAGCTGTCCTGATACCCAGCATGCTTTGGGGCTGCGGTTGAAATAGGTGGGTGTGACTGGAGGTGTACAAGCCGTCTGCATGTTGACCCTGGGAGAGGACATGGGCCGCTGACTTGTCCAGAAGAAAGTGCTAAATTCACAGTCGTTTACCTACACAAGTCCTCCACTGACCCCCATTATCTCTCTGCTCCTCCTGCTGCTCCTCCCCCCTGACCAATACAGTATAGATGCAGAATGCACGCAAACACTTTATGTCCATCACAAATCCATGATGTTATTCTTTGTGCCCATTGATGGTTAGTCTTTATGACCATGTGGATCAAATGATAACAAGAACACGTTGAAGAATGAATATTCTGATAAATGATATCAACTTAGATTTTTGTTCGTTTTTGATATGCACATGCACATCTTTATAATTATTTTATTTATTTGGATGATACGTACTGTATGCCAATTAAATTTAATCTGCACTGTTTCAAAACTCATGTTATACCATGAATATTTGCATGCCAATTGATCAGAGTTCATGTCAAATATATACCTCGGAGTGTGTCTTGATGTATGTGTTAGTTTGGTGATGGTGATATTTTGGAAAATACATTTTGGTTCAAACTCCTTCGTCCCCTTTTTCCCTGTTTGTGTTTTGTTTATCTGGTCGTACATAATTAATTCTTTTTATTTTAGAGGGCCAGTAATATAACTCATGCTGACCATCTCATAACACTACATTAACTTCACTTTGGTCCCTACTAGTCAAAACATTATTTTTATCATCAGTGTTTGTTTATTTGCACAAGCACCTCTTTAGCATAGCTTCACAATTCATTCTCATACTATTTTCATTTTCACCTTGCCAAATGAGCATAAGATTATTTAGTTACTTAAGTAAACTAAAACATGTCAGGCAGGCAGGGTTGTTCAGAGGTTAGGCAAACCGAACAACAGATGGTTCAGTTCTGGTAGTGGAGGGTCCTTCTCTAAAAGCTGCTGATTGACCATTGAACATTCTAATATTGTTCTAGTGGCTCTGCTCTGTTGTCACACATTGCTTCTCCATAACTTATATATATATATATATAATATAATATTTATTTTTTTTGTCGCTGGAACAATGTGGCTTTTTAGTACTGTCTCTAACAACACCATGTTGTAACACAGCCGTCCCTCTAGTAACAACATATGTGACCGTTATTACTCAAGCAGGAACCTGTGTACAAATAATGTTTTTGCTATATGAGCTGGGAAGTATTTTTATGCTTATAAATATGATATATTATATTTAATAAATATTTTAACGCCAGCCAAATAGAGACACACTTGCCATAGCAAAGTGAACACTTAACTGTCCTATACAGGCTGGTGCTACAGATAAACACAATGGTATTCAGAACAATCCCCTGTTGCCCTTTTTGAATAAATTATGAAAGTACTTAAAATTAATTAATAAACCTATTCAGGTGGACAACTAATCCGTTATGAGTCATGTGACCACAGGGCGAAACTGTCGTTAGTACTTTCATGGTTCAGTTCAGACAGGATGCACAAACATTTTAACTAGGCCTATGGCTACTTATAATGTATTTACACATGTGCCATTTAAACATTTTTGGGCAAACACAAGTTCACTTTTTGTGACAACTTACGGAGTAAATGGAACAGTGTATCAGTTTGCTGATTGGATTTTGTCCT
The DNA here is from genome assembly GCA_036023535.2 of Galaxias brevipinnis. Taxonomy (NCBI): domain Eukaryota; kingdom Metazoa; phylum Chordata; class Actinopteri; order Galaxiiformes; family Galaxiidae; genus Galaxias; species Galaxias brevipinnis. The sequence continues at coordinate 3,433 of JAVQIZ010150944.1, read as the reverse complement.
TTTTTTTCACCCCCTTCACAGAAGTCTTCTCGGACAATGAAGAGAGCTTCCCTAAGGAGATAGCCAAGTGGAACTCAAACGACCTCATGGATAAGATTGAGGCAGCTGAAGGAGACGCATCAGGTATACATTTATAGAGAAAGACAAATAACAAAGTCAGTATTAATGCGCTAGTGCAACAATATGTGACTGTAGTACACGCCGACATGCCAATTGAATGTGTGTGTGTGTGTGTGTGTGTGTGTGTGTGTTTTCACAGGAGAGCTTTACAAGGACATGTCAGTGGACTATGAAAGGAGTGCGAGTGAGGACAGACTAGATGAGGTAGGTCTCCGTGGATGTTGGTGGTGGTCTCTAAACTACTCATTCTGCAGCCAAACATTCACTACGAGGGGGGCTTTAACTCAATTCAACAAAGAGGAAGTCAGACTAAATCCATTATCACCAGGCAGCTAAGAGCTCAGCCCAGTAAGCTCCTATAACCATAAACCTAACTGTTTGTATTGAATCTGTGCTATGTATGGTAATATGGTAATGCACCGTTTTAGGCCAGCGGAATATAGAGTGGCTTCTCTCCCTCAGCATGTCTGTCTTGTGTTCATTTAGCACCGGGGCACTAAGAGGAAGTGAGCTCCCGTCCCCATAACTATGTACACAACAGTTCAATCAAAAAAATGACATACCTTTATTTGGCCAGGAAGTCCCACTGAGATAAAAACACAATCTCTTTTCCCAGGTAGGAACCTGGCAAAGAAAGCAGCTCTACAATTGTTGCGTTAGTTTATGTTGATTATATGCCATGTATGGTCAAGGTAGCGTTGGACTAGTAGACCTTTAGGGTGACTTCTCTCTCTCTCAGCCTCTCTGTCCTCCTTGTGTTCAGATGCGTGGCTTTGTTAGCGGCCAGGCCGATAGCTCTGCCATTCCCACCATCACCGTAACCAGGCACTTGTCAGTAAGTAAACTTGACCTGGCCCGTTGCACTGTGGGGTCGGAGTAGTTTTAACACAGAGACCCTTATTAACGTCTATGAACTAACTGCCCTGCCCCGCCCCGCCCTGTGGTTGCCCCCGATCATGTCCCTGACCCTCAGACCCCCTCTGTCCCGTGTGATACCGCCCTGCACTGTAGACGTGTGTTCGTGAAAATGTGGAGTTTTGAATCAAAAAACATATTTTTTTGGACTAGGTAAAAGAATGGCAAAACAACACATTGTGTCTCTTTATTAATGTGTCTTGTGATCGATTGTACTGTACCTACTTTGTCATTTAAATGGGAACTGTTTTGAGTTTACTGTGTTTTACCCGTGCAAGGGGTTGAGTAGTTGTTGGTCCCGTGTTTCCATTCTGGAGTGTGTGCAAAGGAAAGGTGTGCAGCATGTTCCATAAATGTCTATGTACTTCTCTGATGAGTGTGGTTATTGACACCTACAAGACGACACAAATAATTAAACTTCAAGACACACTTTCACCAATAGATTGTCTTCTAATTAAACTTATTGTTATAGCCATGAGAGACTATATAATACACACACACACACAAAGTTGTTCATACATAAAGTCACAAAACAACAACAACAAAACGTTCTGGTTTCGTTTTTCCAATAGCATGTTATAAGTGATTGCCTTAAGTAGAATCTAATATTTAATACATGTTCAGCCAAGCCCATGAGTCATTGAGAGACTCCTGCTAACCTCAAACTGCGTTGTCTCATGTTTGTACACAACACTGCCCTTTTCCCGTTTATTCCAGGACGGCTCCGCTCAGCAGGATCTGCAGCCGTCCAAGATCCACGTCCTCATCCTGGTGCTGCACGGGGGCAACATCCTGGACACGGGCGGAGGGGACCAGAACAGCAAGGTGTGTGACGTCAACACGCTCAGCACGGCGTTCGACACGGTCACGCGCGTCCACTACCCCGCTGCGCTGGGCCGCATCGCCATCCGCCTGGTGCCGTGCCCCGCCATCTGTGCCGAGGCCTTCTCGCTGGTGTCCAAGTAAGGGCAGGGTCAATGCCACACACACACACACACACACACACACACACACACACACACACAAACATAGGGCTTGTCACGTACGTACATAAACAACCACCTTGTAAACAACAACGTGCGATTTAGTTATTTAGAAAGCAATGTTTTCAATGCTTCCCTGCTTATTAATACAGTACATGCACAGTGAATGGATATTAAACATACACACACACTCATACTCATACACACACATTCACACACACATACACACACATACACGCACACCAACAGACTCCTAACGAGATCTGACAAGCACATCTTCAAGAAGCCTACCCTTCCCCCGCATAACCCTCCAGTCTGATTTTCCATTGCCACTCTTTGATCAAGCTCTCGCTGTTGCTCTCCGTCATCCCCCCCCCCCCCCACAGCCTGAGTCCGTACAGCTACGACGAGGGCTGTCTGTCCAGCAGCCAGGACCACATCCCCCTGGCGGCGCTGCCTCTCCTGGCCACCTCCTCCCCCCAGTACCAGGAGGCTGTGGCCACCGTGGTCATGAGAGCCAACCAGGTGTATGCCGACTTCCTCAAGTCCCTGGAGGGCTCCTCCTTCTCCGGCCAGGTCAGAGACTCTGACGGATACTTTCATGTTTAAACAAAAAAAAATGTTGTTTGTTGAAATGTGTGCATACAGGATCATGCCATTATTATTTTTAATGCCGTGTAGAAACCAAAATGCAATGGTGCATTGCCTTTCCAGTATATTCTATCGACCAAGTAGATGATAACTGTCCATTGATGTGTGCGTGCGTCCGTGCGTGCGTGTGTGTGTGTGTGTGTGTGTGCGTGTGTGTGCGTGTGCAGCTGTGCGCCTGCTTGGTGTGTGCGTGCGTTTGTACTCTTGTCCTCATTTGTTTGTGTCTGTGTAAACATGTGGGGGTGTTTTGATTGTACCATTTAAGACTCGACCTGAACCTCTTCAGCGTTCCATCGGCTTTTATTGCCGCCTAACGATATAATGATGCTAACCGTGTTTTTGACCCCTGACCCCATGTAGGTGTGCCTCATTGGGGACTGTGTGGGAGGCATCCTGGGCTTTGACGCGCTGTGCAGCAGCAACCAGACGGTGTCTGAGAGTCAGAGCAGCAGTCGAAGGGGTAGTGTGGTCAGTGTGCAGGTAAGACTCATCACACAAACCGTCTGGAAGGAGTAGTTACTCTATAGGGGACCATAATACTATGGCGCTAATTTTACCCATACATTTCAAATGATCTTACCTGTTGCATCTGAGAGTAAGAAAGAGTTGTTTAATGTAAAAAAAAATAAAAAAATCACACTGATCTCAAGCAAATGATAGTGTCAGCATCAAAACAATGCTCAAAGAGAGCCCCTGCGGAATCCCACGGCAACCTCAACCCCCCTCCCCCTTTGTCTCAACCCCCCTCCCCCTTTGTCTCAACC
>JAVQIZ010150901.1:0-18854 GCA_036023535.2 Galaxias brevipinnis | reverse complement strand
AATAATAATAACAATAATAATACATTGTATTTGTAAAATGCTTAACTTTGTAAAAACAATCTCAAAGAGCTACAAATATACATTTATATAAATATTAATTAATAAATAATTAATATAATCTAATATAATAAGTCTTTGGAGGTTACACGTTGTTTATAATTAAACTAGTCCTCAGTGAAGATAAACCCGTTTTATCATAATCATAGCATACTAAGAACAATTGCAACATTGTAGAAACGTAATCACTGTAAAACAGCCAAATTGAAAATGGAAACAATCTGGACGAGTTGGGACATATCTATCTAGTAGACACATACATAAATATCCAGTAGACACACACATAAATAAAGCAACCAAGGAGAGTGTATGTACAATGCTGTCCATTCACTACCACACAGCTTTGATTCAATTATGAAGCGTGTCTGTGTATAGAGCATTTCATAGTACCTGGTGTAACTAAGGTAATGCATATGTTCCTCATTGTACACTTGAGATGACAACGCATGCATGCATAACAGACAGAGAGGCCCCTCTGTTGACATGCGCGCATGGTGTTTGTGGTGTAGCACCTTATCACGGTTCCCATATTGTTTGTTGCTATAACAGGATGACAGGATGAGCGATGCAGTAATCAGAGGAGACTGAGATCCCTCATCGGCCACAGTGGGGCCCCCATTCCTCATACGCTACGTGCGGGGCACGTCTTCGCTGCTCATTATTTGCATTAGCCAGCCTCTAAATGCATCTCTCAGGGCATCTGACGTGCAGGAGTCAGATTGAGCAGGGAGTTGCGTAACACTTGTGAGGAAGGGATAGGGTGTGCCATGTCATCCCCAGAGTTGAGCCTCCCTGCATAGGGAAGGTGTTGGAGGATACCCCCGCGGCACCTAGGAAGGGCTTTCACACCACTCAGAGAGAATTAAAAAACAACAGTTAGATGGGGGTGAAGACTGCCATGATTTTCCTTTGCAGGTTCATTCTCCAGCAGTGGGCCCTAAAGAGCACCTACGTTTGCCAGGGTCTTTCCTACGGTGTGTATAGATGGCACATCCGTGTATTTGGTTTGTTCTCCCTGAAGTAGATACAGGGCAGATGGTTGTTAGAGAACAAAGATACCTGAGGATGTACCTGCAGAGTTGTCAATGAACAGCGGACTCCCCACAGACAACAGAGCAGAAGGAGTCGGCAGCAGCAGCAGCAGCAGCAGTGCAGAGGAGTCGACGGGGAGAGAGCCACAGCCAGCTCAGACCACGTTTCAACACTGTGGCATCTGCCTGCCCGAAAGAGACTGTGGTCCCCAAATGATCTAAATGGTCACCTTTTTTTCATACTTGCTTCTTTGCCAGCCAGTAGGCCAGCTGGGACATTTTTTCGTTCACTCACTCTCTCTCTCTTTCCCTCAATCTCTCTCTCTCTCTCTCACACTGTAGAGAGAGTGTCTGTCTCCCTTAGATTAGAGATGATTGAATTTGGAAATCGGCATCATTACAGTTATTAGATTAGAGAAGGGAGGGAAGGAGTTCTCAACTCAGAGTTTCAATCAGAAGGAATTAATGAAATTGAGGAGTGTGTAGCAGAATGGCTCGGCCACATGCGTGGCTTTAGAAGGGGCTCTCTGATTGTATTGACTCTTGCATAATGACCCGACTGAAGATGTATGGCTAAAGCATTAGCATCTAAAGGAATTCGATTAAAAAACCTGGATCTCAAATCCAAACCAAACAGTCTGGAACAAATTGCTTTGCCCCATTATTGACAAAGGATCTGAGAATGAATGTATTGACTTGATTGATTTGCCATCCATACTGTTTGCTCTACAGACTTTCCCTCGTATGTTCATTGTATTGACCATTATGCTTTAGATATCTGCTTTGAATTTATTATCAAGCGTCACTGCACTCATGAGTCACTAAACGTTCAATCATGAATCACTTTTAATTAACAGTATTTGTTTTTTTAGGACCACAATCATTAACTTTGTTGGATTCGTTTTGGCACAAGGTATGGATAGGTGTCCTCACACCAGTGTAGGGCAAGGAGGTATTCAGTAATGTGACCTTTCTGTCACTATAAATCTGCATGTTTGTTGAGCTTGAATTATTGCTACTTACTAGTTTCACTCACAATTAATACGATTGATTTGAATTGAAAATAAAAAAAACTGGTCCCCTACCCTTGGGAGCACTTTTCAGGAGATCTTGAATCTAAGAATCCTTGGGGGAATTTCACAGCCATGTATAAATAAACATGCAAGCCCTTTGTGTGTGCGTGTGTAATCACTCCTGATTTCTGATTAATAATTCATTTGAACAAGAATCCTCCATGGTGTTTGGTCCAACCTTGACCTTGGTTGTGTCAGAAAATTGACATTAATCCTCCCTGAAGCAAAACAGACTATTCTCTATATTTCATATCCTGGATCTATCAAACCAGGGCCATAAAATGATTAATTATGAGTGATGGGTAGCATTCGAGTGAGCCAAGTGAAGCATTTATCTGTGCTATTTGGTCTATTATTTTACTCATCAGTAGTTGTGCAAATTGTAACAATCGATGATTCCAGTATGCGAGGTGTCAGGCCATGTTTATGTGACCTTTACAAAGGTCTTATCTAGATAACTCTGGATGTCTCTGTATATGCAGCACACGCCGTAGAACCTTTTCATTAATAGGGTATAATGTCAGCTTCTGTCTATTGATTCATCAAAACTATCACCTGACACCTTACCGAATGGCAAACTTTTTTTGCTTTTGTTCACACAGAATTGTAGGTTACAAGCGTTCTCTACATTGGTTTTAATAAGGAGATATCTGGCATATACATGATCATGTGGAATAATATTAATTTGAGCGCAAGATGGTGTGAAACGGCCTGATAAGATGAGATTGTTGACACTTCGGCTGATCACAAATGGTCACCCTACAAGTGATGGCAGTTTCTCATCCCAACTGCTGCCATGGCGATCGCTCTCCACTGAATGTATGGTAAATATATGGATAACAGAAAAACACACAAAAGTGTGAATGATTGCACACCAGTTGGATGTTTTCATGTGAAGCCGCGCTTCAGTATTCGTTGCATCTTGTCAGGACAGAGGACGGTATTCTCTCTGTCGCTTTTTATTTCCAGAAAATCAAATCCATTTTGTAACCGCAGAGAAGAAGTATGTGTTGTGTAGTATTTCTTACTGTGTTATTCTCTGTCAGAGATAAGAGCTGCTAGGCCAGTATGTCAGCTATCCCAGTGTCTGTGTCTGGAGCTCTGTGATAGAGGAACTGCGAGACAGCTATCCTCAATCAGTGATTAATCACCAACGGCCTCCACTGTTCTTCTGCTTATAGATTTCTTGTCTTTCACTTCATTAGATGGTTTGATCAATGGCTTATTTCATGGAGTAAGATGCTCAGAGGTAGTGTAAAGGGAGAGAGAGAGAGAGAGAGAGAGAGAGAGAGATTGAGGGAAAGAGAGAAGGTGAGAGCGAGAGAGGTGGAAACTTCAAGTTGGAGAAAGAGGGACAATATTATGGCACCGTTTGTTTTCTCCCTCGGTGAGGCAAGTGCACTTGAACTGATGACTCAGAGGGGAGACTGATCCGTCTGCAGTGGCCTCAGGGATGGAGCTACTGCTACCCCAGACGGAGGCAGAGGGACAAAAACAATGCGGACCACTGCTAAGGTACTGCATGTAGCCAACCGCATTCATTCAACAGAATATTCATTTTCAGGCATATGTTACATTGGCCTACTGTACAAAATAATTATAAATACTATATCCAACAAAAATATGCCATTCATTTTATTTTATACAACTGTATATCCAGCTGACCGCTAAGGCAGTTATGACGTGAACATACATACATACATATACACAAACAGTAACACACACACACACACACACACACACACACACACGCAAAAGCGAGGCTGAAAATAACAAATGTTTTGGATTATTGAGAATCTTTTCTATATCTTCTTGTTTGTGTTTTTTATATCTCGACTGTGCCATCCTATTTGAGGAAAGAAACCTAAGCATTGAGATCAACAGGCCAATGATGAATGTAATGGTCAAGCCTTTGTAAGGATTATCCATTTCAGTTGGGATTCCCTAAACTGGTGCTTTAGGGCCCAAGCTATATACCTGACCTGAGGAGGAAATTACTTTTTCCATTTTGTGAACCTGACAATAGACAAATTTCAAGCCCTCTATATCAACTACCAATGCCACACACATTAGGCTTCATAGAGCATTAGTGAGGTTGTTACATCTCTGAAGGGAATACAAAGTCTTTGTGTTTGTTTTTTCTTAATTCTTTTGTCTTAAAGGAGTGACTGATAAGCTTATAATGAAGGAAATTACCTCTTTATGTAAATGTATCAGGTACTGTTCCCTCACACTGAGGCCCGTGACAGCAAGATAGACTTTTAACTTTATGTCTATAATGTTCCTAAAGATTATTTAGATTTAGAAAATGTATCTGCTAATGTCTTTGGAAACTCATGATTTTCTTCAGGAGGCATATATCTACCATTAAAGACTGTCTTTACCTTGAATATTCAGCTTGAATTTTGATCCTTCAAAGACGGTGTTTGTATGGTATAGCCTTCACACACACTCACTCACGTTAATTATATGGGAACAGTCATTGGGCTTTGTTCGTGCTCATTAGATTGTATGGTCCCCATGGGTGTCTGCTGGAAGTGCTCACTCTCCTTGGTCGAGCTGACTGACTGAGAGGGTTCCAGGATGTATATGTGTCTGGAGGATGGCATCTGTCTCTCCGTCATCGCTTCACAGCACAGAAACTAAAGCCTCAATCCACATTTTTTAGGTTTTTCTATTTTTTTTTTTTTTGGGTTACACCGGTTGACCAGATTAATAGAAGAGCATGATCTAAATACCAACAGAGCACCGCCATGCATATGGATGCTCCAGCGTTTTATCGCATTGCGGTCCAGGCAGCTGTCCTGTGAAAGGACCAGGGGCTTGAGTTGGTGACCTGGAAATAGTTTCTCCCACGCCCAAACGTTGGCGAGAGCTAGGGGCCTTGGCAGTGGCCCTGAGGCACGAGGCAGATCACAATGCCAGTCCTCCCCGTAGCCAGACTGACACCCGTGATAAGACGGAGCTGCAGAAATGTCAGGGGCTCCGCGGGGACCGGGCCCTGGGAAAGGCATGGCCATGCAGATCTGACAAGGGACCATGGGGGATGCAGCAGGCCAAGTGGAGGCTCCCTGCTTCACTGTGTGGCTCTGCTGCTGCCAGCTAATTGGTCACTGTCCAGCTACTGGCATTACAATGAACATTAGGGACTGCATAACTTTGGTGTGAATTTAACAGAAACAGCAAATTTCAACTTTGCATTCCTTTGCATTGTTCTCAAACTTGTGATGTCCCTGCATGATTAGCCCGACATTTTATTGTTTTCACTGTGTCAACACTAAATACAGAAAAAATTACTTGAAGGCACATACAGTATGTGGCCCCTCATCTACATGTTATGTACTGGAACACCAAAATCACACACACACACACACACACACACACACACACACACACACACACAAAGTCACTATAATTTGTTTTACTCCTGTCTCAATCTGTCCACCACCATCTCTCTTACAGTCTCGATACTGTTGGGAATTATAATTATAACCTGTTTTCATTTGACTAATCTGAGAGTACTTAGACAGAAATAATGAAAACATTTTAGGGTCTGTTGCTTGCAATTCACACATTCAAACTGATAAGAAATATTTTGGCATGGAATCATTTATCTTTTCATTGAAATGCTGCAGCGAGCATATTGTACTTATTTTATTTCCAGTCAATTGATTCGCTGATGGTTTTCTGATAAGGCCTGTATGAGAGAGAGCGTCCGCATAGCTAGATAAACATTACACAGTCCATTGCCCCAACCCGGAGTCTGCTCAGAGCACCAGCGGGCCTCACTTTCAAAGAAGTGATATCTGTAGACACCGTTATGCAACACTTTTCGCTTCTATCTTTACATTGCAGTGTGGGACGGCGTCTACAAACCTTTGTTCTAGTTAGGTAGTCAAGTGGGATATAGGACATCGGCAGTCATCGTCATTCACATGCAATACCCCACCCACCGGCTCTTTTTTTCAGGGGGCACATTTTCTGAGGACTTTCCAAAAAAAGGAGTCTGTGTTTCGGTTTGTTTAATGTGTGTGTGCCTGTGTATTCAATGATGAATGTTATTCAAATATTTTGAACTTGGTCACAGTGGATGTCATTTGAAAATTATGCATTAAGCTATATTAGATCACAATGACTTTAGGAGAAGACCACTTGGCTCGATTCGTGACATTGATCACGGTGTTATGAGGCTGATTCAGGACAGCTCCACTCTCCTCGGCCTGCCATGCGCGAGAGCGCTGTAATATCAGATGGTTTTATCGTGGGCTGAGTCCTATCTCTTTGCTATCCTGCCCCTCTACACCCTCCAGCACTCAGCCACAGCTTGTTTAGCAAACCACGAGTGGAAACACTAATGGGGTTACAGGACTTCTTTTCCAAAACAGCACAGAGCTTCATTTGAAGTCACAATCTTCTTTTGAAAAGAAGCCTTATGGCAATGTTTTGACTCGCCTTTTTTTTTTTTTTGCTCATCTTTTTTATTTGGCTTTGTAAACGACCCAATGTTCTAGGTTCTATCCAGCAAAACAATTGAAGTGAAAGACTGTTTGGGTTGTGTCTTTCCCGTGTAGGGTGTGTATCTAAATTGTGCGTGTGTGTGTGTGTGTGTGTGTGTGTGTGTGTTCTTGAGCGTGTACTCCTTGTGTGGCTTTTCCCATGATTGCAATTTTAGTTTTTGTTTCATGGGGTACAACATCACAAATTCATTTATTTCCATTGTTCCATACTCAGGCCCTATGAGATGGACCACGTGCTGTCCAGTGAATACAAGGTCAGCTGTGTGGGCTGAGAATGATGACGGCCGTGCTGTGGGGCAATTAGGCAAACAGACTGTGTCACCAATGGGCCGGCAGGATTTAGAGCCCCGGCCAGTTGTTATCAGGCCCGGTTCTCTTCGGTCCAGGATTAATGTGGAAATGACTTTTACATGCCTCAGTAACCCATTGCATTAGCAGAGAGACTTAACAAAAAGTACTTTTTTTTTCTCTTTTGTTGCTGGCCACTAAAGCACTAAGTAATGGCGGGTGAAGCAGGACTCGTAGTAAATATTTACTGTGAATATACCCCAAGAGAGAGGACATTCAGAGGGCAATCAGTAGGAGGAATAGGCGAGACAGCATAATGAAAACGATTAGGCATATCTGAAGAGCCCCCCTAATGTATTCCTGCAGTGAATTCTCTGTGAACTTCTGCTACTAAAATAGATTGAGCAAGCGAATCATGAAGCTACAGTTCTGAAATTGAAATAGCACACCAATTTCCCTCAAATAGGAGAGTTGGATTTTAATGGAGACTCTGGCTAAGCGGCGTTCAAGGAGTAGAAGATGTGCACAATTAAAAACAGTGAAACAGCTGCGAGTTTGAGGCTGGCTGCCTCCACCCGTCTGGGCCTGAAAGGAGGAGAAATCAGATGCTTCACAACCATCTCATATACTCTCCACTTTCTAGCGGGTACTGGAGGGGAATGCCCCATTCAGTGGCTTCGTCAAACTGCCAAGCAGGGCAGGAAAAAGCAGCACACTTCATTAACCACTCCCGCAGCAGAATATGGTGGCTTTTCCAGACACCAGGCACGGATCTGAAGACTTAGGGAGGCAGGCTTTTGCTCAAAGCACACATTACATTCAAGTGAGGCCAAGCTTGTCACTCCTATCCAGGGCCATTTCCTGGGGAGTATAGGCTTCAGTCAATCAAAGCTAATGAGCTGAGAACCCCTGGCCGTTATTCACCAGCCTCTTCAATCTGGTCTTTTCATCACCCTACTCGCCAAATACCTCCGTCACAGTACCAAAACAAAGGGGCCGCTTCGTAAGCAAATCTGTCTTCTTTAAGTAACAGTTTCTCTTTCTCTCTGTCTCTTATACACACAAGCACATTTCAAACATGATTGTTTTAGAGTAATTTACTCTCAGCTAAAGAGGGCCTATTGAATACTTGGTCACAAGCAATGTTATGTTTTCCCCAGCGACATGACATTTCTCTCATTTGCATTGATGTTGGTTTTTATTACTCGCACAGCAATCCATTAATAATTATGTTTTTGCTGCTCAGTGGCTGTACTAATATAATTACATTTCCAAAGATACTTTCACACCTCGCTTCGGCAAATAATTCCCATATCCAGTCTGGATAACACCTGCATGTGCTTGAATAGGGCTTGCTAAGTCATAAAATTCTCAAAATCCAAGGGTGGTTTTTTTATTAGATAATGAGATTATTTTTGTTCTATCTAAATATCCTGAGGAGAAAATAGACACACACACACAAACACACACACACACACACACACACACACACACACACACACACACACACACACAGTATATTTTGTAAATATGTATATACTGTATCTGTACTGTATATTCTGTGATTTCCTATCAAACTATTAATTGCATTGTTGCAAAAAAAAGCAGGTGGATGTATTATGACATAATCTGAATAATCCTATCCATGATAAAGTAAAGCTTGAGTGCCTGCATTTCCAATAGCACATTTCCAAGGTGTTATGCCTTCTGGCTCTGTCTCACAGATGTACAGTCAGACTTTACATGTTACCATGGTCTGCTAACAAACCTACATTTTAGAAACCGAGAGTAGATTGTACGGTTTGATACTTGAAACTAAATCCGTAAAATCCGATGTACAAACGTTTTAAACAAATTTGGAGGTCAAAAACCAGGCTTCTTGTCCTACGTGTTTGTAGACATTAGTCATTGGTTATTCTCCTTTTCTGAATTAAACCATTAGAAAACGTTTGCAGGGCATAGATGAGCAGCTTGGTAGACAGTGTAGGAAACTAATTTAAGCCTTTTCCATCCGTTTCTTTCTGCGTGTCTATTAAATTGATTAGCACTCTTGAGACATTGGCTGGCGTACCACCTAAAATATTTAGTTTCTCATTATTCCAATCAAGAATACTGAGGTGGTAATGAGTGGCTGTCATGCAGCGGGTCGGAAAATACCCCCTGTGTGACGGACAGATCTTCTGAAAGCAGCAGAATATATCTCTGCCACGGCTGACACTGATAAAAATAGACACCTCGGATGTATCGAAGAGTAAGCGGCAGCCAGCCACACACATCTGATACTGATCCCCGACAGATATGACTGACTAAGAGATCCTATAAACAAACTCACCCGACAGATAAGAGGAGTAATCACAGGATAGCTCGATAGGGAAGGGTGTCTCATACACACGGCCAACGAGACATAGGAAAGTAAGGAGATTAGCACTTCAACAGCAAAGGAGGCAGCTATTATTAACCTAGAGCTTTTTATCTACTGTTCCGCATTGAAATGTCCACGTCTTTAATTCAGACGCAAGAGGATATGCAGACAAGAGAGTCCCGAGACTTGACTGATGCCACAGACCGACAGTCACACTGAGGTGTCTGCGCTGACACATCCTCCTTTCATCTGGTTGGAGAGATATCCTCAATTAGCCGAATTAGCCAAGTCAAGCCTGGATTTAATGTTCAGACACTAATGACGTTCCAAGGTTAAAGTGAGGGGTCAATCATTGATTTGTACTATCTGCCTTTAATGTCTGTAATGAGACTGGCAAAACAGGCCTCTGTACTAAGCTAAACAACGGGGCAAAACCCCACTTAAATAATGCATCGTACTGAATTGAACGTTTGGAGAAAGGCCTTAATCCTAAATGATAGAGCAGCTCTGATTTTATTTGCAGTACTGATTTCAAATTGATGCTCCAGGGAGGATCATTTGATAGGAATTAAGGTCAGAAACCCCTTTGTCTATTTTAAGGGCATGTTTTTTAATGAACACAAACATATTATGCACACTCAGTTGACACATAAGGTACGTGAATGCTTTAAACACACAAAGGAAAAAGCAATTGCAAAAGCACACGACAAACTCGCAGAGACAGGCAATAGGGAACAGGTAGAAAAGTAAAAAAGAGAAAGCGGAAAAGAAAGAGAGAGGGAATGAGTGAGAAATTATAAATGATAAATGGATGAAATGGTTGCTAGGAGGAGGGATGGAGGTGGCCTCCCAGAGAATGGGCGGCTAGGGGCAGGGATGAGGAAGAAGCCAGAGATAAGCACGGCATGAGGATTATTCAATCAATCACCTACAGCCACATCCTTACATAACCTCACCACCCAAGACCCGCAGCAGCCACTGCCTGCAGACGGAAGAATGGGCGAATTGAACGGACCACCTCTGCTCACTAGACTAGACTAGTCCCACAAGCATTTAAATAGAATGGACAGAGTGGGGCCAATGAGGGGGGTGTGTGTTGCTTCGTTTAGGCCAAAACGACAGCTTTGGCATATGACCCCAGGGCGTCATGGCTCCCCGTTGAATCTTTATAACCTCACATTAGCGCATTTGGTATCGAAGGGACGACTAAAACTCACTGTTCTCTTTCTATAGAGAATGTAAGTGCTAGCGTTCAAAACAGCTTTGCACAATCCGTATCGAACACGTTTGGTTATGATTTAATGAGTGGTGAGAGTTATGAGTGCACTTATTGCTGTGGCCTATATCATCCAGAGATAAAGTGTAATTAAAGCGAGGACTCGAAGCTTATTACGCCCGAGACCGTCAACCTGGTGAGAAAATAAGCAATGCTAACATGTCACAGCCTTGATTGATTAGTCCTAAAATTGCATTGTGCTGAGATTGCATCAGGAAAAAAAGGCACAGATATTGCATTAAGTCTTGATCTTGGCAGCCACACACAGTGAAAATACGGTCCTCCTTCTTGATGGGGTCTGCCAAGGGAGGTGACAGGTCGAGAAAAAAGAAGGGAAAAAAAGGAACAAAATGACAAGCCGGCTACAAAAAAAAAAAGAAGAAATTTCAGGCACACTAAGATATTCATTTACATTCCAAGAGCCAGGCCAAGAGCACTGGAGAAGATGAAACGCGCCCAATATTGCTGTCCCTCTGTTGACTAAGGGGAGCAATCCCATATCTGCTTGGCTATCAACCCATACACAGAAATTGGATATGAATATGGATAGGGATATTGGAATCAACTGTGGATGTCTAGCAGCCTTATTTCAAAGCAATCCCGCAATTCTGTACATACCTCTCCTTCAATTTTCTCGACCCTTAACCATATTACCTAATTTTGAATGCATGCCGTTTTATGTATATAAAATGTATGTGATATAAATTAGTCATACTTGCATTGAGATACAATTAGACATACTGCAGTACACGTATGCAGGTCCTAGTTACCTTCAATCCCCCTATCTGTCCTTCAATTTGACAGCTACAAAACCACCTAGATGTATGATTTAAGGACAGACTCTTAATGCAAATGCACGGGATGTGCTCAGTCTGTTAGGTGGTTTATGTTGGATGTGATAATGCTTCGGCCAGATAAGGGTATTGAAGTGTCCACGCTCCCCTTAAAAGTGACTAATGCCAAATAGAGAGGGCATGACTCACAATAAAGCAGAGAACACGCATGATGTAGATTACTAAATTCACGTGACCTCTAGATCATTCATTTTGAGGATAAAAAAGGAATATCTTTGCCGTTTAAAATTGTTGCTCTACTGAGTTATAACTAAAAAACACCCCCCCCTCCCCGTTATTCTTCAGTACTTCCACGATCAGTTCAGAGCGTTATTCAGTGATGGCAGTTTGTGTATTGTTCCCTTTTTGTCTGGCCACAGGTATGAATTATCCTTGGACAATATCTCTACCATCTCTCTCCCTTCCACCTTTTTCTGTCTGAATATAAAGTCAGCCATGACAAGGCGCCATCCTTCACTGCACAGTAGATAACGCAGTAACAAATGCGTTGTCTGGTTACAATAACAATCAAATGATTTGTGTGATATTAGGGAGTAGGTATGGAGATTATCATTTTGACCTGTGAAGGTTGTATCACGACAGACAGATAATGTACAGAAAAGGTTTCAGATGCCACACTGTGATATAATGGTTTGATGAGGTGACAAGCTAGGCAGAGAATATTTATGTAGCGCAGCTTGTCCAGAAAACCCTTGCAACCCTTTCAGGAGCTGTTGATTCCATACTGTGATGCTGGAAATATAGCAACACAGAGGTATTCTTTATGAGTGTAGTTTTAATTAACCTGAATGATTAAGGGTTTCAGATTTCAGATAATTTTCATTTCCAAGCACTTCTAAAGTAGATTGTTGTTGTTAAACTGACATGTAGAAAATTCAGTAATGATATGTAATACATGTGGTATTACATTTATTTAATTCAGTGCTATTTGAATTTCTTTGATTATTCAGATCGTAACGGTATAATTTTCAGTTATTTGAGCTCATGACATCTGTTTCTATTGTTACCAAAAGTTGTGTAGGCATTATGCCATCATATTGACATGTTTATAGACTTTTAATATACATTAATACATACTTTTTGTGACAGTGTGTCTGTTAAATTGGGCCTGATTGTATGTTGGAGCAATGTAGCTACCAGGCATTAAAACATCACACTTCTGTTTCCTTTGTTTTTTATCAGCTGATAAGTGCATACCCTGATCATAGGGAATAAACACCTACATGTATGGTCAGATCATCGCTAGTCACCAACCGACTTTAAATCAAAATCTCTCATGTTCAATGGCCGTCTGCTTACATCAATCAGCCCGCTCCAATACGACTGGGGCATTCACTGTCAGATGGCAGCTACTTCCAGCATTGAACTTAACATTTTTAAGAATGGAACAGATAGGCTTGGCAATGGGGGAGATGTGAAGTCTTATTGATCCTGGGTTCCATTGATTTCCTTTTTTTTATTTTTTGTTACAGCGGTGGTGAGAAGGGTAGGCTGTGCGTGGACTAGAAGTCTGTCTCTGAATGTGAATTGCAGAACACTGGGTATCGGGGTAAGGTGGTGCATGGGCAATGCCTTCTGGCCGCGCTCCAGATTGCGTTGTGCTCCTGACTCCTGTGTGCTAAGGGGCTCTCAAAGCAGATGTGCTCTGACACGTTACAGGGGGCAAATTGCCGCCACTTAATGAGACTCTGGAATTATTGGATTCCCGTCCACTTGACGGGACACACAAACAGACATGTTGGCTCTATCTAAAAGCTTACTTAAAAGCTTCCTGGATTTCCTGTCTATGTGTATGTAATGTAAACACCTAATGCTAACGTAGGTTCCAAGATAAACAGATCAATTCACGTATCAATACGAATATCATCCAGCATTTGGATTATGGTGAAAATATATATATAGATTTGGACCCTATGAACTATTTGCAGCACAGGTTAGGTAATATAATCCACTCCAGGGACTCGACAAAATTAATTGTGTCTAAACCAAACCTAGGCCCAAGCTCCTAGATGAGGATCAGGCTGCCTGTTCCAATGCAGATCACATCCCATCCTAGGTGGTTCTCTGGATCACAATGCAGATCACATCCCATCCTAGGCGGTATAGTTCTCTGGATCATAATGCAGATCACACCCCTCCTAGGCGGTATAGTTCTACATGCAGATCACATCCCATCCTGGGCGGTTCTCTGGATCACAATGCAGATCACATCCCATCCTAGGCGATATAGTTTTATGGATCACCTCGCAGATCCCATCCCATCCTAGGCGGTATGATTTTATGGTTCACCTTGCAGATCCCATCCCATCCTAGACGGTGTAGTTCTATGAATCATAATGCAGATCACAACTCCCCTAAGCGCAATAGTTCTATGGATCATAATGCAGATTCCATCCCATCCTAGGTGGGATAGTTCTATGGATCAGGGCAAGAGGTTGTCCACTCCTCAAGGCTTGATCAATAACTCCAGCCTGGGGGCTATGGATAAATGATGTGATTTTTATTTCAGGAATTCTAATTCACTTTTATTTTTTCATTGTAAGCTACTCCTGTTACTGCTTGTACTGTGTCTGCCTGTGTGTGTGTGTAAATCTATATCCGTGTGTGTATGTGTGTGTGTGTGTGGGGGGTAAAACCAATCAGAGGTTGTGAGAGGGATGTTTTAATACATATCATTATACAAACGAGCGACCAGTTCTATCTGACATCAGTATTCTGCCTCCTAGATAATCTGGTCTGTGTTCAGATAACCAGCTGTGAAAGTGTTTGTCTTAATACAGTGCGATCATGGAACTTTCATTTGTTTTGAAGGCTGAATGTTTACAAATGTGCTTTCCCAATCCGAGAAGATGGTAGACTTGCTAAATTGCATTTGAAGTTAAATAATACTCTGTTAGTGAAACGTTTTGATTTAAAATGCCTTCAAAATTAATATTGACTTGCCCGTGTTATTGTAGCTGAACATCAAGGAATTTCATAGAAGAAATTTATGCTTGCTGTTAATAATTGCATAAGAATGGAATTATCCGTTTACTGAATATAAATGAAGGAGAGAGACAGGACAAGTTCAGTGTTTAGACCTAAATAAGCAAGTTCATCAACTCAGAATGAGAGTCTCGAGTGTTATTTCTTGTAGTGTTGTCTGTTTGTTTATGACTGTTTTGTAATCAGCTGTTTTAATTCTGTGCTGCTGCCTTTCTTGGCCCGGACTTCCTTGCAAAATGATATATATTATAAATAAAATATATTATTAATCTCAATGGGAGGTTATAATCATAAAGAATGTAGAAACAGGGGAAAACAAGTAGGACAACAGGTGGCAGTGTGGCGGTGTGACAGTGGGACGGTCTATCGGACGTCAGCTCAGCCAAAACTACTTCAATCACCCTCCTATTATTAGAGCATGAAGTGATGCCTGGGCTCTGGAATAGTTATTTAGTTCGTGTAAGTGCTCATTGAGGTAATGATTCTACAAAGTATATGCATTATATCAACAGTGTACCATTATCTCACCATGGTAAAGCAGTCGAGGTAAACATTGCATGTTAGAAGACCATCAGGAAATTTTTTTATAATGTATCATTGCCAATGCCGTTAATTCTATTTATTTCATGACAATTGCATGTATTGTAACTGACTGACAATAACTTGCTTATACCTTATGAAACCATCAGAAACCACAAGAAGCGTGAGAAAAAAATATAGGGAACACAAGCCTAGAGGGAGCCAGCCAGAAATAGCCGGGAGGGTTCACAGGCGGACGCTGGTCCAACGGCTTGACCCTTTGTGTGGGGTATAGATTTCTGTCGGTGACAGAGGGAAGATGACTCAGTTCCTGTGATATTAAGGGTTTTGACAGAGTGAGTAATTCCCTTCCAACTGCTAGTCTTTTGTAATAGAATCATTGCTATCACTTCTTCACTGGTCTGAGCTATGTCGGCACCAGGCAAGTTCAGACGCTAGGCCACCTCTACAAATCCAATACTTCATTATGGGAAATAATTGCTGTTAGTAGTTGTTTTATAAAACCTAATGCTTAAATAAATATCAGTATTTATTCTGATAAATTATAATGTCGTTACTCTTGCAAAAGTGAAGCTTCAGGGATGTAAAAACGTTATTTTGCCAAAATCAATGTTTCCCAAAAAATAAAATGAGCGTTTGATGATAGCAGGATCTTATCCTTGTCAATATAATGGGGATTGGAAATTGGGTATGTCAGTGATGACGAACCTAAGACCGATCCGACATGAACAGAAAAATAAGAATTGGGATAGAACACAGCATGTTGAAACAGCATCCACAGTAGCAGCAACACAGCTCTTGATATAACTAGCTGATAACAGTTCCAAGTAGGAATGGATCAATGGTTGTAGCTGTGAGATTACAGTTATCCAGCCAAAAGGATAGTGCAACGTGCTTCAGGATTTGATGTGAGCGCAGGGAAACAGATGAGAAGCCTGATTTCTGTCTTCGAGGGAGGGAAGTTGCCACATGGGCAACATTTTCAAGCACTTGTTCTTGTTTCATGCTTTTACAAAGTACTGCACCACACTTTTCATAATTTCAAAAATGTACTTTTTGCAAAATACACAGGGTACTGTATTATAATATTATAAAAGATCATGCCCTTATCCAAAATTTGCATTTTAGAAAGCAATATTTAGAAGGGATTTCTTGGGGTTGTCATGACGATTATTTTCTGTCCAATTGCATTTGATCCCATAAAATTTATTAAAATTAAAACTAGGTTTGAAGGAAGTTAAGATTCACCAGACGTAAATGGTGATTTTCTCCAATTAAAAGAGATGGTCTGAACTTTACCCTCAATTGCAATTTAATCCAGTTTAATTTCAAATCTAATGTGCTTGAGTCCGGAGCTGCAATAACAAATAATTGGGTAGCTGTTCTAATGCGTACAGTAGGGACCGTTCCACAAATGTGCTGATGGAACGTTCACACAAATTATATAGTTACAGTTTAGAACATAATAGTTTGAAAGGAAAGCTTTCTTTAATCAAGTAAAAATACATCCCCGTTGAAGGGTCACAGTATTGTATTCTTGAAAAAGAAAGTCATGTTAAAAAAGTCTAACAATATAAAAAAAAAATTATTCAGCGGAGACATCTCCTCATTAGACACTGTTTCATACCGTTACCATGGCAATAGTTATTGCCTTCTCAAAACTGCCATAACAAGCCTCCCTAGTGGATTCATAACATTAATCTACAGTGCAATGAGACAGGAGGGGATCTAAAACCTACTGCAAGCAGATCACCAACAGTGACATTGTGACTGACTGTAGAACATGGTTGCTGTCCATGGTCCTGAAAGCCTCAACTTCACAGAATGGCTAAATGTGCAGCCAACGTGTTCTATTGAAACTATACATTTTCCTGGAATTATCTATCTATCTATCTATCTATTTGTATATATATATATATATATATATATATATACAGTATATAGATATCCCTCTTATCATCTTTGACCCTTTTCAATGGTTATCGTCCTTAAAGAAATTATATGTAATTACTTTTCCTAATATAATGGAGACAACTGGTTAAGCATCAAATTGAAAACATTATATGTATTATATATATATATATATATATATATATATATATATATATATATATATATATATAGATATACCAAAATAATGTTTTAATGTGTTCAAAGATTTTTAAATGTGCTTCACATACACTAAGGAATCACACAAAAATGTATGATTATCTACATTATGGGTGCTTTAACTGAGCATGTTTTTCATAATATAAGGCCGACATGTACGACCTACTTTCAAGTGTGATTGCTATTAAAAGCATATGCCAATATGTCATATTTTTTAGACTACTGTAGACTTATTGGAGTCTTGAGACGGCTTTGTTTTTTGACACAAGTTTTTAGTCTGACCATGACAAGTATGCATACATACTAGGGCTGTCAAGTGATAATAAAACTGAATCGCGATTATTTGCATTAGTGTCCATAGTTAATAGCGATTAATCACAAATGAACGCACATTCTTCATCTGAACGAAATTTACCATAAATGCACTTTTAACAAGGTCAGGCTTTCACCAAAATTGTGTTCCACATTATCCCTGCCATAGCTCAAACTCATGCACAGTAGATGGCGCCACCTCTACCACATATAGTTTGCAGCAATTGAAGAGGTAGTCATCAATGAGGACAGTGTTCAAAGTCAAGTTTGTCACAAAAACGTTACGTACGAGGGCTTACTGTGAAATTATGCAAATGTGAACCTCAATGCCATCAGGACAGCAGTAATGACTACTAGACTATGCTCCTTGACCTTTTAGCCTGAGGTTAGCTAGATCTACCATTGTTATATATCTAACACTACAATACTGTAAACACGCGTTATAGAACTTGCAGATAAGTTTATAAGACTGAACCGGGACGTGGATCATGTCAAGTGTAATCAATGTTCCCTCTAAGCTGCGTTCGTACGCAGGCGCGCAGATCAGTTGAAAGACCCGCGCACAAGATTTTTTAAGCCGCGCAGAAATGTAAAGAACAAAGAGAGAACTTTAAACTGATATGAGTTTAATAAAATAAAATGCTGGTAAAATATATTGCACTTTCTTATTATTGTTTAATTGTTTATTATTGTCTTATTATTGTTTATTATTCTTATTATTGATGTACTTGTTGGAAAACACTGAGAGCAAAGGAGTGAGAGGGAGCTCTCTCGGGTCTTTGTGACTGCAGACTGCAAATTACAGATGTAGCAAGAGGAAAACCGGGAGAGCATAGCTAAGTAGACCTATCAGATTTATTTTTGGGCAGGCTTTATAGTCGATGCTTTCATTGTTCATCAGATCTGTTTAAAGTTGGTGTCCTGAACCTGCAGCGCCATAGCAGTGTTCCAAAAAACAAACTTCACCCCAGACTACACGAAAGTGTACCCCTGCTTAATAGGGGTTAAAGGTTGCTCACTGTTTGCAACAGCGATTTATAAATTGCCCACGGTGGGTAAAATTACTGTAAGAGACACGTTGAGGTGAGTTTACAGGTGTCATTCAGTCATTAACATAGCAAACATTATTAAACTAGCTGGAGCTACTCTATTGATGTCATTCGTGATGAGGGCAAACACCCTGTTGACTTGCTTAAAGTTGTAGGCTAATAGTAAAAAAAAAACGACTCCACGAGATGAATAATATAAGTCCATACTTTAAGTAAGTAAAGTAAGTAAGTGAAGTTTATTTGTATAGCGCTTTTCACAGTCAAAAGTCACAAAGTGCTTTGCACGAGCAAAACTAAAATCACAGTACATAAAAAAAATACGCGCAACTAAAAACACAAAACACTAAAAACAAACAATAACCAATAGACAATAAATACATAAAAATGCAGACCTAGTGCAT
>JAVQIZ010150895.1:0-10875 GCA_036023535.2 Galaxias brevipinnis | reverse complement strand
GTCAACCAGATGGGGACATTGAAGAGTCTTTATGTTAAGCCCATGTGTTCTCCACAGGCCAATCCGGAGCTGAAGAAAATGCACCGCCACGTTCTATGTTGTAACAAATCACTTGCTGCTTTCCACTGGACATTTTATTAAGAGAATATTTTACAAGACCACCTCAGCGACGGCCGATGGGCAGTGTAGAGTATGGTGGGGAAAGTTCACTTTCTGATGCCAAAGTGTCAATCATTTAGTAGCGTGAAAATATTTTGAAAAAAAAAATCACAATTACTTCTGTCAAAACACAAGGTCTAACAATATCTATCTTAAAAGTCCAAATATAGAGCGGCAAAAACATTTAATTTTACATTATAAATAGTTCTTTAACCATTGATGCAGAGTTCCATCATTGTTAAATGAATGACCATTGAATGTGAATGGCACGAGGGGATGCCTTGCCACTCAGCCATAATGTGTAAATAAATGCTGTGTCTGACTGACTTCCACTGTTTATGCTGTGTCAGATGATTCTGATCCTGCCCTTGTACGGTTCAGACTTGGATGTGGCCTGCCTGACATGCAGCTCCCTGTTCGGGCTGCAAAGTTCACCAGCATGGAACGTAACGGTCAGCACAGTCAGTGTGATCACAAAAGGGGGATTTCTACAGATTGAAGGAGAGGGTTTGATAATGCCTAAGTTATTACCGCTAGAGGGCGTTACCAATCTTGTAACTCTTCCTTCCGATGCAACGTTTCATTTTAAAAATAGCATATTGGCATGGTGATGTAGATGAATCAGATATTAATAGTAAATCGTTTTCTGCGTCCAGATTTGTCGTTCATTACTCTGTGTGAATCTTGCTTTCCCTTAATAAAGTAAAATAATTAAATTATAGCTTTAAATTATAATGTAGCCTACTTCAAATTGGAGTTTTTAATCAAACTAACATAACCCGTTTCAAAATCGTTCCAAACCCACATTCGTGGTTTTGCTCAGATAGCCTACCTATTAAACCTTTTTCTTAATTTTCCGTCGGATTAAAGGAATTAGTAACTAAATACAGAATCTTTAGCTGTTGAGGAATTACCGTAATATCAGTCACAATGTTTCTCCTAACGAATTTCCCATAGTAAGATAATACATAATTCATTGTTACAGTGAATGTAAAACAAACCTACAGGAAAATGCTGTGAAATAAGGATGAAGTCTTTGTGTTTCGCTATAGGGCCTGTCAATTAAATGTTACCTCTTGCAAAAATAATTGTACAGCTAGAGGGAGGTGTTGTACAGTTTCTGTAAGCAGGAAATGCTCGGTAGAAGAAGTACAACTAAAACCAAAGTGTATCACTCAGTACGTACAGCAGGTCGCGACGTGTCTGACAGCCCGTCAACTTCATTGGTGCCAAGGATCAGTTGGAAGTCTACAAACGGAACCTAAAATAACAACAAGATTTATTTTTAGGATAAATATTTAGTCCATTCATTAAGTTTATTCTTGAGGTGCCACTTTGAAACAGGCAAGGTTCTTCGCAGATAATCGTTTTCAAATCAAAGTCGGTCTTCCTGTCGTCTCGCTACCTGTACCATGGCTTCAACAACCTGTACCAGGTTTACTGACGAATACCAACTGTACGAGGAGCTGGGAAAGTAGGTTTTAATTTAATATAACGGATTTGTTTTTGGTTGCTATTTATTGACATTGCTCCTCTCGAATGCAGAGCAGTGATAGCTTACCTGTGCTACCTGTCAGATTTAATCAACCTATCGTTGATGATTTTCTACGTTTGTCAAACATAATGTCTGATTTATTAAATGTTTGCCTACTTTTTAGGAAACTGTATTGAGATGTCACTTCAATCATTTTGGGTGTTTGCTAGTGAAAGTCACCGCCCTTTCTACAGAAAAACTCAGGACAAGGGCGTTGAAATTCCTCTTTGACATTTCTGCTGGAGGCGCATTGTAACCTTAAGCACACTAATAATATGCATGATACTATTAAATCCTTTCTTACACTATCTAAATTCGGCTTTGTACTCAACATGTGAAATAACACACGTTAAAACTATTGGTAAACTCTTCAACACACAGCCGCATTCTAAGAAATAATCAACTGTTTAGCCACTTCGACTGTACTTTCTACAGTGATAGCAGAAATAATAATGTTAAAGCATTGGAATGAAATTAGAATAGACTTCATCCAGATTACGTTTTATGTTAACTGCGTTAATTGGTGTGAGAATCAGTCAGATTACTTTCGCTGTCCTCAGGGCAATACCCAGTGAAGGCGTTTGCCAAGAAACGCCGTCAGGTCGAGTCTATTCAGCTGGCTGAGGCCAATGGGATCACAGACCATTGACTCAGTCAGAACAACAAAGGCAAAAATGATTAAAAAAATTATCATTTAAATCACACAAATAGATGATTTCTCTTGGAAGTTAAGTGTTGACAGGCATTCAATAGAAAACCCCTTAATCTGCAGATTAATACCTGATTTCAATCAAAGATAATTCAATTGCCTCCTTTCGACATGTCCTCAAACTAAGAATACAATATTAAGAAGTGTATTTATTAATATGTGCCTTATTCCTGTTTTGCATTTCATCGCTGTAAATTCTGGAACGTCAAACGGCAATGAGTGACACCTCTCTTTCATTGCATTGTCATCTTGTAGGGGTGCTTTCTCCGTTGTGAGGAGGTGCATGAAGATCTCCACTGGCCAGGAGTTTGCCGCCAAGATAATCAACACAAAGAAGCTATCTGCCAGGGGTAGGTGGCCCTCCAATAAGCTTGTTTCTAAGGAAGCATGGATAGGAAGGTGTGCTGCAACTTATCTAGAGGATGATCATCATTATAATGAATGATGATGATGATGAACATAGGGTGTAGGCTATTTGCTGTAGACATGAGATGTCTATCCATCAGTACAGTGGCACACTCTTATAAGAACTCCATCCATTCATGTCAACGTGAGCACAGCATACGGTTACTGTAAGTAAGATTAGGGTTGTTGCTGTTTTTGTGTTACTGTTGTAAACATGTCCCACTGTACACAGGATATAAGTTTGTATGTTAGTCCAATGACTCTTCTAGTGTGTTGGTGTGGTTAAACAGGGCCTCCGCTGACCTCACTCTCAAACTCAGATGCTTCCTGTTATCTGAAGGGTCTTCTGGGCCCAAAGTCATCTGAAAACCAACATCCCCATTTCTCTTACTTTCTGTTGTAGCTGGCCATGTGTGAGAGTAGAGGGTTTGCCTCCCCTGGTGTCTGTGTTCCTATGTAGACTTATCTCTGCACCACAATAATGACTCATTTCAGTCATGGCAGTTTCAGTGCCGCTTAACCACTTTCACCCAGTAGGGACGTTCTCCAAACGAGGGCTTTTTCACTCCTACCCTGAGAAACCGATCGAGGTCCTCAGCTAGTCTTTTCAGTTTCACTTGACAAAAGCCGCCACTCTCTACTGTGACTCGCGCTCGTATCACTTGGCTGCCTTCGATGTCTGATGAGTCCGACGTGACTCAAGCTTAGTCTTTAAGCTGCTCCCAAATCACCCAAGTAAACGCTTCAGTTTACAAAAGGGAAGCCCGGTCAAGAAACAACAACTCTCCACTGTAACCTTGTTTAGGTTGCTATGGCCATGGGCTCTATGGTGCCAGTCTCCCGCCGGGCATATTCCATGGAGGGAGGCCGCACTTTCTTTTATGTCCCTTGCTGGCTTCATCTCTTTCGTTGTTTCATCCTCTCCATCTGCAGGGCCAGAGATAGAGGGATGGACGCGCACACACACACACAGGACAGACACCGCTTATCACTCAGGACACAAATGCATGAGGGAATTCTCGGGCTTGAGCATGGGCGTACACATACACACTCGATGAAACACAGAGTTGGTCTCACGTGCAAGTAGGGGGTTTCCTTACTGTGTGACACAAAGAACCAGCTGCAGGGAGGAAGGGAGGGAGAGGGAGAGAAAGGTAGAGAAATTCAGAGGGATGGAAAGTAATAGAGAAGGTCTCGAGTGACAAGCTATCGACCAAAAGATAGCAAGGCTGGGAAATCCCTCCATGGTTAGACATAAGCCTAATAGCACAGATTACGATAATGCAACACAAGCTTTTCGTCTGCATCAAGGAAAGTATGGCGTAGAGCTTGAATGTGCAGCCGCTAACCCTTTACTTAAGTTATGCCCACTGTTGAGCGAGAGGAGAGGAGAGGAGAATGATGATGAGCAGGGGAGGAGTCTTGCTGGGGGGAGCAGCAGGAGGAGTGATGGTGTTTATAGAGGGGGTTTTTCGGGATTGATTCCAGGCTCAGGCTGGCTAGCCCCGAACCACTCCATTGAGCAGAGAAATGCGCTGCTACCTGAGAGGGAAAATGAGAGCGAGATTGAACTGATGAGATGAGGAGGAGGAGGAGATGGAGAGAGTGGGTGGTGATGGCCCAGGCATGTGTGTCAGTGTGTGAAAAAGAGTTAGAGAGTGAAAGTGAAAGAATGAAAACTTCACGGAGATTCAAAGTGTAATCCAACGTCCACGTCTGTTGCAAAACAGGATAGATAAAATCCTTATTGTAGGCATGTTGAGATTGTGGTTGAATTAATTATGGACGTTATCAACAAGCACAGGTGATATGCGTGTTGTGTCCCCGGCCGGCTACAGTTTAAGCAGGAAATAAAAAGATACAATTAGACAATAAGGCAGGCAGGCAGCCCCTGTTGAAGGTCATGGAGGGAAACCTCAGAGCTGTGAGAGCAGAATTAGGAGGGGGGAGTGACAGTTTGGTGCACACTTACCAGGGTGGCCCATGTTTACATGCTCTGCTCCAATCCAAAGGCTTTTTGACTGATTGCCCTGCCTTGGAGGCATTGATTCTAGGAGGGAACAAGGGCACTGGAGTCCAACTTGAGGCTTTGGGATTGTTGGAGCTGCTGGAATTGTATCTACAGATTGCTCAAAGTGCAAAAAAATGCTTTCACATAATCCCATTGTTTGGTCAAGAGTTATCTTGATTAACCAAGTATATTCTTTTGCTCATGTCGTTCTTTTTTCTACGCAGAGTACATTTCTGGAGTCTGGAAACATTTTAACTGCTCTAAATCAGTTAGTTTATATGCAAGTTACAGGGCTTTGGTTTGTGGTAGCATTGGCTTCTCATTCCGGCAATGTTTACAATGGGACTGTCAGGGAAATAGGACACAAAAGCTGAAATCTAAAATACCACCTGTCGATGTTTAGTGGTCTGGTTCTCAGTCAACCTCGACCTGTAAGGGGAAATCTAGGCCAGGCGTCGTTAGACTTGGTCCATGCATGTAGCTCTTGATGTGGCACAGTGGAAATGATGGCTTGACTGCTAGCAATGCTGGGGAGCGCGCTGTGGTTTTTTAGGCCCCACCGCACCCTTTCGCTAGCTCCTGGAAAATACTGTCAAGAACATGTGTCTCATTACTCGCCTTGAACTCAGAAGAAACTCATTCCCATGGAAACTAAGACTTGTGGCTGAATATGATCCCGGGGGTTTGAAACCATTACATGCCATGGCCCCTAGCGTAGCTGATGCTTTCCTAGCAGTCAGTGAATCCTCTCACTTTGATCTATGCAAAGGATAGTGTCCACTCCCTATGATTTAGCAAGGATTAGTTCCAGCACATCTGTAGTTACTGATTTGTTGAATAGCCATGTGACCTGTTTGTAGATTCAGCAACTTTTTGTCACCGTTATAAATGTATAAAAATGAGATCCATCCTTTTGCCCGGTCCCATTCTCCACAGGGGCGTGTTGACCTATCCTTTCACCCCTCCGCTTCGCAGGTTAAAGAGAGCAACACCGTGGGCTCCATATAAATGAAATGCTCCATCAAAAGGAGGCGGTGCCAGAGCTGGATTTGCTTTGAATGTCTGAGGATATTTGGGCCATTTGCAAATGAATGCTAATGCCACAGATGAAAGAAAAGGATTGGATAGAGAAATGTACGGATAGAAGTTGTGTTTGTTTAAGTCTTTGTCTCAGAGTAATGGCTTAGTCTCTAATCGCCGTAGATGGAAATGGCTGCCCTTGGACTTTGGGAGTGCCCTGTTGCCTTAACAAATAACTCCACAATATTCACGACGGTCGCTAGCTCTTATCTACCTATTTATTCTTACATTTTTTATCATGTTCCCATTCTACTCACTTGTAATGCGTAGTCCTTGCTGTGCTCACAGTATAAAGTGGTTAAAGGTTAACCCTTCCTCTTTACTATGGATGTCCCTTATTATTATTAAGAGTTTCAACATAGATCTATGCCTGATCTCATCGCTCTCTGTGTGTCTTTCCCAGTGTGCGTGTCACCGCCGGGTGAGCAGATGGAGGGGTGTTTCTTATTTATTTATCTCCCCGCCGATTCGCTTTTTGCCTCCACGCTCTATAAATCTCAATGAAATGTGTGCAAGTGCAAAAGCCCTCGTGTGCCTTCATCCCCCCGTGGTTTGGTTAGTGATAGAAGCCTTTGACTAGACCGCGGAAGGCATCCGTGTTCCAAGTGTAACATCCATTAAGGTACATCATTCCTAGAACATGGGATATACATCTTCAAAGGGATGTTGGAAGTAGAGTGTGTGTGTGTGTGAGTGTGCGTGCGTGCGTGCGTGCACGCATCGAGATCTCCCCTGCCTCTCTGATGCACGGTTGCACGGGCAGGCTAAAAATAGCCCACCAGACGGAGCGAGAAGTAGAGAGGATATAGGAAACAAGTGTGTCAGTCACTGATCAACTGTCAAACATAGTGAACAAAACATGGCAGTCCATTGCGATGCAACTTCAAACCTGCATTATTTATTTTGCTTTCTAATTGCGTGAGACTGCCACTTATGACACATTATTTCCAATATCCTATTCAGAATTTCATTTGTCTTTTCAGCTCTTGCCAACTGTGACAAAAACATACACTGTAGGAGAGCAATGAAAAAGAGGGAAGTGGTGCACGAAGCAGCATGAAGTGCTGCATGATGAGATGAACACAGCATGGCTTTGCCCCACATTCAGTATTTTGAGCATGCACATAGCTGACTGGAGCTTGGAACAATCACAGAAGAATCACACCTCTGAAACATCACCTCACATGACTCTAATGTATCATTGGCACAGGGGAGGATAAACTCTTATTTCATCAGGGAACGCAACCTTTATTCCATTTAGCTCTTCACGGTCTACAAAAACCTCGTTTTTGAAGCCCCCAGAATGTTTTATTTACTAAGGGATTTAATCATTTTGATGATGAAATACACCAGTCAACACAAATTGGCTCGTCACCAGTCAGTTGGTGAAGCACCCAGGCAATGAGATCTCCTCAGTAATAATTAGTTACAGTGTTCTCGTCTCTCTGAAAAATATAATTGTGATTGATATCGGGTGGCTTATGCCAGCCAATCAGGCTCTCTGAAGTGTGTTGTACTTCTAAGCCGTGGATTGGGTAATTTGATTAAAGCTTTTCCTCTAAAACAAACAGATAAAGAATTTGTTTGGGAGAATCATTTTGTTTCATTCTCTTGTCTTTTTGATCCATACAGCGTTTCCCTTTCTTTCTCTATTTATGTCAGTAGGTGACTCAAAACAGCGCTGCTCGCGTCACGTTTGTCGTCTGCCGTCTATTTTGATCTCAATTACTGAGAATCCTTCTCCTTTTCTTTCTCTCAGTCTTGCTTGCTCTGTCTCGGTCTGTTCTCCCCTTTGGAATAAAGGTATAAACGGGTGATTAGATCGCCCCATGGGCTTCAGTCTAGATCTTCATTTAGCCAAGTAGGGCAGCCACTCAGGGTGTTCACGGGGGCTCTGGTAATTACGGTCCGCCTCTAGCTGTCTGCCAGATTGATGCACTGCTAGTCAACTCGACGGCCGCACTTCCGAGGGACTCCTTGCTCCACCTGGTACCACCAGAGCATGGCTGGCTGCCTGACTCCCTGGCCTCCTGGCTGTCTCTGAACCTTTTCTTTCTTTCATTCGTATTCTGAATCTCTGTTTCATTCTGATTCTCCCATCTCTCCAAAGCTTTATTTTTATCTCTCTTCCTTTCATTTATTTTAACCAGCAATGCCTTCCTCTCTTTCCACCGGGCTATTTATGTGGTGTTTTCTGATCCTTAATGATGTGAACTTAGATGACAGGAAAGCGACGTTCAGGCGAGGTCTCTTTAGTAGCGATGCCTTTGTGTTATGGAGCAGCCCACTCACCATACTCGCTCTAGGTAATTAGCTGTTAGCACGGCGAGCCAACCCCCGGACTTTGGCTTCCGTACCCATTTCAGTCTACCTGGCAACAAGGGAGGTGGAACGGTATAGGTGGATAATCTCTCCGGCTAAAACCGACACACTGACAGGACACCAGTAATGCAGAACCAAGGTGTCAAGAGGAACAGAGAACAGGGTTACACCTGGACAGCTTGTTGGCTGGTTGTGTCTTGAACACAGTTAGCCTCTGTGCCTGGCACGTTCTCTCTCCTTCTATTCCTCTTCCTCTTTTTATTTGGACCTCTCTCTTTGCCTGTGTCTTTTCCCTTCTCTTTGGTTTTATCTCTATATATTTCTGAATGTCTCTGCAGCTGAAGCAAGACAAGCGTGAGACAGTTGTATTTCATGTGATCATCTGAGTATGTTTTAAAACTTTCTTCGTCTGGCTTTCATTTTTTTAGCTTGAAACTAATGACACACTTGAGAAAGAGACAGAGAGGGAAGAGGTTGGATAGGGAGACGGAGAGGTCCCTGAAAGTAGATGACCTCACTGTCGACAATGTTTGGAGATCTAAAGTGGCCAGGAAAACCAACACTACAAACGAGAGAGTGATATATATATATAAGAGAGACGGGGGCTCTAATGAGGGAACACAGTGGAGAGCCAGGTAGATGGATGGAGCTGAAGTAATTGCGTTTGGCTGCACTCTCTTCTGAAGCCTTCGTCTGGTCCTAATGGAGTGCCGCTCCTTCTCCATCAGACAGATGAAGTGAATGAGAGGCAGCCCAACACTACTAGATCTCTGTACAGCCCTGTCCCTGGATCTCTGAATGGCAGTTTACCATGTTTGGATTGAATAGCCAAGAGACTGAAGGATATGAAGAAAAATAATAGAGGGAGATTTATGAACCATACACATGTTTCCATTGGCATCAAGCATGTCTCAACAGACAGAAAGAGGGAGAAGGAAGGAGGAAGAGTCTGTTGTTGAAGACCCAAAGTGAGCGAGAGAGGGAGGGCTGGACCAAAATTGGGGAATGGGCAAGGAAAGCAATTTTCAAAAGTCTTTCATTAGATGTCCATGCTTTAGAGTGCCAGGTAGTGTTGCTGCTCCTGCATGCCTGGGGAAAGGAACAGGAAATGGAGTTGCCCCTGTGACTGTAACCTTGGCTTCACCATTGCTAAACTGACTCAAAATGAGGTCAACAGAATTGTGAGGCCTTGTCTATTGGAGTTGTGTGTGTGCGTGCGTGCGTGTGTGTGTGTGTATTCAAGCACATGTGTCTGTGTAGGCGTGTGTGTATCGTGTCCTACTACATTGCTCTGTAACTTTCCATATTGACCCTCCCCTATCCACTTGATCCCCTTCTCAGTACATTTTTGCCCCAGACAGACACTATTTGGAGTAGGAGTAAACCAGTTAATTTATTAACCTTTATTGACTTGGCATCAAGCAGTTGATGGTCTTGGGTTACTAGTTTTGCTTTCGCTAGTCAGAGGAAGGCTGAACATAGGCAGACACATCAGACAGTGTGGTTACATAAGGTTATAGATAGATATCAGTTTACAATGGCTCAAGCAGGCTATGTGGTGTGACTGCATGTGGAGAGGTAAACTGCTTTATGTATTCACTTATGTGCCCTGAACATGGTATGACAGGCTGTAACTGAAAACCACACGCCGCCTTTTAAAGCACATCCTATCGCAATAGAGAATGCAGCATCAAATCCAGTTTCACAAATGACTGAGCTGAGGGGTTAATCCTGACCCATTTCCAGATCAATCTCTTGAAATAACATTAACACACAGCCACGCTGGAATGCTCACTCGTTGTTTACCTTCGAGCCTGCCTCAAAGGGCTGAAGTCATCAGTTTTCCTAATGGTTTTGGGAATCTTGTTTTGAAACATTTGCAACAGTTTAGCACCCTAGTTGGGGTTGTGAAACATATCAATAACATCGGAATGTGGAAAGCTTAGTTGTCAACATTATTAGATTTTAAAAATAATGAGAAATCTGATAAATGTGTACTCAGAGGCACAATGATAGGTAACATTTGTTTTTTGCCTCAGCCTTTTTTCAACCATCCTTCAGGGCTGGCACTCAGACAGTTTTTCAAGTTTGAGTTATTGGAGAAGGCTGACATCTCACCCAGCTATTGGTAGCTAGCTGACAGAACCATAATTCTGGAACACAGAACAAAATTGAGCTCCTAATTCCTAACCTGAAAGAAAGGATTTCTGCTGGGCTTTCCAGTGTTTTATGGGAACTGCGTGTCACAGTTTGGAACTAACAATAGTCTTGCCAGCTATTGTCCATCTCTGAAATGATAAGCCTGAAATGTCCCGGTTTTCCCTTCTGTTGTGCATATATATTGATATTGTTCTGCCCACGTGTGTGGTGCTCAACCATTTTGACCACCGACCACAGGCCACAGACCCTGCAGCACAAGTCAACACCACAGGTCACCAGCCCTGTGTCTCTGTCACCGGCCATGTCCCTACTTCCCTCTAGGCGGAAGTGATGTGTGTTGCCCCTGAGCTGTACAGTCAAATGTGAGGGTGGTGGTGGTGGTAGTAGTGGGGGGGTTATTGAAAGAGAAATATATCAAGTGGAGCTTTAGCAAGTCGTAAAGAAGTGTTGGTTATATATGACGTGGGGGGGGGGGGGGGGGGGGGGGGGGGGGGG
>JAVQIZ010150854.1:0-13086 GCA_036023535.2 Galaxias brevipinnis | reverse complement strand
GGAACCTATGTTCCCGAGGCAGACCTCAGGACCTCCGAGGAGGATGAGATGATGGGGTTGTCACTGGGATGTGGGTCGAGGGAGCCCGAGAGATGAGATAGGACGTCGGGCTTGCTGTTCTTTGACCCAGGGCAAAACATGATTTGGAGATTGAAGCGTTGAAAGAACAGGGCCCAGATGTTTGGCGGAACGTTTGATGAACTCCAGTTTTTTATGATCTGTCCAAACTAGTGCCAGCTTGAGGGCCAGTTGCTCCCTGTCCCCTTTAGCGAGTAGTAGAGCCAGAGAACCAAGGTTACGGATAAAGCACCTGTGAAAGTTGGCAAAATCTAGGAACCTTTGTATTTCCTTCACCGAGGTTGGGGCGGGCCACTCCTGTATGGTGTGCACCTTGGAACTGTCCATCATAAGTCTACCCTTGGTGGATGGCCCAAGAATGTCACTCGATCGGCATGAAATGATCATTTATCAGGTTTGAAGTAGAGCCTGTGCTGGAGATGAGGCTGGAGGAAAGTGCTCACGTGACTAATGTGTTCCTTCTTTGGAGCTTCAGAAGACCAAGAAATCATTCCCCTTAACATAAACAAAATGGTCCAGAAAGTCCTGTAAAGCATGATTACATGAGTGCCTGGGAGACTGAATGGCTAAATATTCAAAATGTCCTTTCGGTGTGTGGTCTTCCACTCATCTCCTTTTTTTTATAGGAATGAGATTGTTCCACATTGAGCATGTCAAGCTTGGTAAACCAGGTTGCTCCAGGTTGAGCCTCTCGGAGCCAGTTCACATGTGATGAAATGGGTAGCCATTCCTGACGGTAATCTTGTTCAAGCCACGGTAACCAACAAAAAGCTGCTCTTGCTGACGAAGGAGACTCCTGCCCTAGACGGAGAAGTAGGACTGGACTGGACTGGACTGGCTCCACGCTCCACTAGGAAATACCACATTGCAGTGCCCAGGTCTTGTCAATGCTGTCCGCTGCACTGGAATCTACATAGGCGGAGATGGTTTGATGCCGACTGCACCAGGTAATGGTCACTGTAACTGACACATGTGATGCAATTACATCAGTGAAGATGAGTATACTAATCAGCGCTCCTCTTACTGCTGGTGAGTCTAGGTATTTCCCGAGAGGAAAGGACAACGGCACCCAAGATTGTCCCTTGCCACTGCAGTGTAAACAGAGTCTCACCCGCATGCGTCGCTCCCGTCCTCCGCCGTCAGCCGAGTACAACCCAGCAGCCTCCTCTGCCACCACTGAAGAAGAACGGGATTGTCAAGGAGGGGAAGAAGACTCTCTGTTGGCAGTCACTGCTGGAACAGGCTCTGGCACGGGGTGACACTCCTACCTGGCCGGCTGTCTCTCACGGAGGCGGTTGACAATCTGAATGGCCAAATCAATGAGAGTCTCCAATGAGAGTCTCCACACTTGATCTACTCCAAGAGACCCACCTGGAACCCCTGCACCAACGCTTCAGCAGTCCATGCGTTTTCAATGGCCCCCCTTGGCACAGCCGGAGCAGGCGAGTTGCCGCCTCATGGCCACTGACCTGATAGTCGAAGGTGCATCTTAACTTCTCCATGAAGCATTGGGAATCAAACGAGGCCGTTATCTGACGTTACAATACCGCGGTTGCCCAGGTGAGAGCCCTGCTTTCCAGCGGAGCCATAATGTTAGAGATCCGTATGGACTCTCTCCATTAAGCAAAGGGCTGGCAACGGAACAAAAATAATTGGAACACTGCAACAGCCAGGAAACTACGGCACCCTCCTGGCCTGGGTGCCCATCATATTGCTCCGGAGCTGGCAACTGGATCTCTCTATCTGGAGGTTGAGTGATGAGCCAGGTGGAGTCGCCTCATACCCAGGAAGGGTATCCTGATGTGACCAGTTGGAAACACTGAGCGCAGCTTGCAGAGTCAACTGCACTGCCCTCTGTGTGGTCTTAAGTTGTTCCATCTCTTGAGTGACAACTTGAAGTTAATTGTTCATGGCCTGCATCCCGTCTTGCTGCTGTGTGGACACATGGAAACTCCTTGCAGTCTCACAGATCGCTGGAGACCTACAAAGTCTGCTAGTGCATCTCCTGGTTCAGTCGTTCTGTGAGGAACTGAACAGGTAAGTGATGACTCTTATTCGAAGTGCCAATAAACCAATAAGAGACCAACCTAAACGAGATTATAATAAAACAAACACAATAAACTGTAGATTCAAAATACTTTACTAGAAAGGAATATACTGTAGAGATGTTAATACATTTGTTGTATAGGTTTTTTCATCTTGTGCATAATCTCCATGCAATGATACAGTTAGAAAGCTATTGTTGAAGTGTCTTTTCTGTTTGTAACCTTTATTTAACGAGGAAAGATCACATTGAGATTAAATATCTCTTTTGCGAAGTAGTCCCACATCCATGTGTCGGCATGAGGGGATTCAGGCCATGAGTCCCAGATAGGCAGTAAACCAGAATACGTTAAATGTAATGTTTAACATAATATAGGCCAAATCTAAGTAAGAAAACACTTGCTGTGATATTACACATGTACACTTATCAAAATATTATATTTCTAGGAAAAGAAAAAGAAATTTGTAGGAAATATAAATATTGATGGTACAAGTTGAACTCTAACCACACAAAGCCCCTTCCCACAGAATCTCATGTTCAGTACTGTATCACCATATAAATTACCACGGGTATGATCTCCAGAGTCCATTCTAAAATATTGGCTTTTGAAGTGCTCATCTTGGAGTATGGCATAATGGATATTATAACATCATATCCTGTGTATTTTGAAAAATGTCCCTATATCCCCCAATTGCCATCATCCTAAAGTTTCATTGCATATTTTTGTTATTCTGAGAGGGAAGCCCATTCTTTGTCCACCTTGGTCCCTGAGTATTTAAAATGATCAATAGGCATTGAAAAGTTAAGTTAAAGGCTTTGTAAAATAATTATCCAGAAATTGTAAAGACAATACATGTGAATGTAGCTACAGTTAAAGGTTTACTGGGACGGGGAATATCTACTGATGTAGTAAGATATATAGCTTGGGATTCAAGGAAATATTGATTGCTCCTTTTGTTGTCATGCATCAACCAAGTATTTTAAAGTTGAAAGGAACCCAATTATCGAACGTATGTCTCAAAGATGAGTGCCTAGTTACTATGACCAAAACCACCACATCACAATTACTACTAATGAATAAAAACAATAAAAAAATCTATCATATAATAAGAACTTAAAAAAAAATCATGATATCTGACCAATGACAAAAAGTAAAAAAAGTCTCTCCTATCCACCCCATTGTCTCTCATGGCCAATGAGCCAGCAGCCCCCCTGGGAAATCTCTAATGTATTCAACCAGGCCTTGGGAGTAAAATGAAAACAAATGTGGTGTAATAAAGGAGAGAAGATGAAGCGATTCTGTGATGATGCTCTCTACCAGTCCTATAAATCAAAATAAAAGTGGAGCAGGTCATATGTGCCTTCTCTACCTTCCCCCATGCATACAGATGGGGCTGAAGAAGAAGTGGAAAACATAGAGAGGGTAGGAGAAGATCCAATCTATGCAATCTCTAAAACACATTTGTGTATACACAGGAATGGAAAAACGACCCTTTTGTTTTGTTACACAGTCATTGGATACTGTCTGTTCTCCTTCCACATGAGCTCCACAAACATCTGCAGGTGAGAGCAAAAGGGTCTAGTCTTTCAAGGACACATCTGGAAGGTTGATCCCTGTCCGTAACTAGATGCCCTCTGCTTGCTGGAAACACTTTCATCTCTAGGCCAGACAGCCACCTCATAATAACAGTAAGAGAAGAAAAAGAGATTAGTTAAATTTAACCAGAAGAACGTCATTCAGTTTGTTGATAGGTAGTCACTAAATACAACGTATCAATGACATGAAATACATCCTGATCTAGATTTAACGTGATGCAGATATATCATGGGTAATTATTGGACACAATAAGGTTGAAAAGTTGAATATTTTATATATAATGCCTCTAATGACCGCAATTTCAATCTTGGCACATCATTGTTCATCAGTATTTGATATGATACAAGAATAAATCTCGCAAACAGTGGGATTTCACCACACCGCCACTACCACTGTTCAGTATTAGTACCACTGTGGGCCTCTAGGAGCTGCTGTTTCTATACAACAGTCATCAGTCTAGATCCAAGTGTGTGAAGGTGTGGTAATGCTATGCAATTGGAATTTCTGAGTATAGTTCTTCCATTGACACATAGATGGGACAGCAACAAGTTCCATATGAAACCCACTAACGTTGAAGATTGATTTGACAGTTATTTGACAAGTTCCATGCCTACTTAACGTACAGGTAAAGAATAGTAAACAGAGAGATCAATAAATAATTGATATCTAGTAATGTACAGGAGCTTGGCTGTTTTTATTTCAAGGCCAAGGAGAAACAAAGGTCATGAGCTGTTGTTTATTTTTGCCCCCCTTTTCTTTTCTCGTCCTTCTCATTTTATGAGCCATGAGTCAACACAGAACACGTAAATGATATTTTGACACAGAGAGCCATGAATAATGCATGTTAATTTACTTTTATGCCGAGTTAACCCCCTTTCACCACCCTTTCTACCCTCCCTCTCTCCTCCTCCTTCTGTTCTTCTCTTCATTCTCAGTCTCTTTTACCACCTACATCTGCCAGCTAGGCAGAAGCGGAGGCCATTCGTACGTGGATTAGAAGCTGAGGGAGAGACATTCTAGTGATGTGACTGGAGGATCCAGCCTCAGTGACATGTCTCCTATTTGGCTGTTCTTCAGCTCCCCACACACTGGCACCATATTCTAGTCATGTGATCCAAAAAGTGGAGGGAACTATTCAATACAAATAATGTATTTTTAAAGTTAGTGTTTCTGAAATCCGTTTATTTTCTTTTTACTTTGTTCTTTCATTCATACATACCTTTTACTCATATTAACTCTTTATATCCTGCAGCCTATGTATTGTGTATTGTACATTGCCATAAAGAGTAAGACTGCGTTGGTACTGGTACACATACAGTAACATTCACTGGGAAAAACTATTTTATTAGCTCCCCAAGCACTACTACTGTCATCACTGTTGTCTAATCCAGGCCCCGTAGTCATAATGATCTACTTACAAACACCAATTTTGAGGCCTATTATTTATAATTCAGTCAGGAAATCCTGTCCTTCTTCCACTGGAGGAATAGTGAAAAATACTCATCATCGTCAAAGTTGCTCTTCATTCATAATTTACTGTTTCCCATTCTGTTTGATCAAAACCACTGACCTGGAAACCCTGAGAGAGAAAAAATTAAGTATCTGAAGTAGTCCCTTAATGTCAAGAGTAGTGTCCAATGTACATTTTGGCATCACATATTTCTGAGTAAATCCATAGACTGAAATATAACACTCACAACGTTTCATATTTAATTATGCCATGGCTTGTGCACAAAAAAATATATAAAAAACACTAGTTTGGTGAAATTGCAGGTGCGCTATGATGGTGCAAATATTATAATATAACTTTTTTTTTAAAATACAGTTATGGACAATATTATAAATTGAAACTGAGGCCCAAACCAAAGAAGCATTAATCATGATTGTACATGTTTATCAAATGACATAGTTGACTAACACATTATTTATTTATCTAAAAGCTTTGCATTTCCCCTACCATGACCCGTAAAACAATTCTTCCCAAAGCTATTTCAATAGGGCTAAAACACACAATACTCACGTTATATAAAATGTGTAAGTGGGTGTGTGTGTGTGTGTGTGTGCGTGTGCGTGTGCGTGTGCGTGTGCGTGTGCGTGTGTGTGTGTGTGTACGTGTATGTTGGTACAGGTTGTGCACAATTGAAAGTACAGCTTGTATCAACATTATTTTTCCTTTCAGCCATACATTTTCCTGAGCTCAAATGCTTTTAGTAGGCATGCCTTTGTTCTATAATTGGGTTCCCGGGAACAATAGAAACGCTTACCATAACAAGTAATCAGAACGTCAGTCCATCTTTTTCCCACAATGCACTGGCCAGTAATAAAAATACAACTATGATGGCCAAATCTTGTTTGAATAGTCTGAGCATTTCAACCATAAATTAGAATGGTTAATAGTTTTTTCTTATAAAGGGGATTGTTTGAAAACAAGTATTGACATTTTAGCATTAACTAAACTTATATTACATTTCTCAAAACAAGAAAAGTACACTTTCAGTTTGTTTCAGGAGCTCCCTGTGAAATGAAGGATGATTAACATTTAAAACCTGGTTGAGACATATACTCCATAATCCTTTCAAAAGTGGTGAAAGAAATGTTTCCAACTCACAGTGGTGTCACACATGATGCAATCTACACTTTATTTACAGAATACATTAAAGGACACATAATGTAGACAATCATACATTTTTGTGTGATTTCATAGTGTCTATGAAGCACATTTAAAAATATGTGAACACTAAAAAAAATTATGCTATATTTTGTATTAATTACTGTAGGGTGGCTCTTTCTTTCCTTCCAATTCACACACCGTTTTCAGTGGTGAATGCGAGTTTATGCCCATTTTTCATTAACGTTCATCAGCTGAGTAATGTTATTGACTAGGGATAGTAAGAGTCTGTGATTGGTCAATTAGATTGACTTACATTTTCTACGTCAAAAATGGCTAATTAATTAATTAATTAATTAATTGTATTTTATTTTATTTTATTTTATTTAAACAGGGTTAACCGACTGAGACCAGGTCTCTTTTCCAGCAGTGCCCTGTTTAAAGGCAGGATCTATAAATCACAACAACAACAAAATAAATAAAAAATAAGCAAAAATAAAAAAAAAAATTTACAATACAATATTAACAATACAGTACAATATTTTTCAACTAAAACAAGAACACTCTTCAACTCCCAAATCCTACAGTAAAAGTTTAAATAGTTCAACAGAAACAAACTGCTCTAATTTCAATTCCTGTTGAATTTTATTAGTATAGAATATAATAGAACAAAAAGGTAACTTGCCTTGTAAACAAAAAGGGGCAAATATTTTTCTCTCCTATTATTAAGTGAAGACCATCCTGCTTTTGTGTACAGTGTATGGTGATGAGTTCTAAAACTATCCCCAGTTACAAACGCAAAGCACTGTGGTAAACTGCATCAAGGGACTAGTTGGGGCTGCATGCATATACACAATATCACAATATTCCATGACTGACAAGAGAGTAGATTTTACAATTGTCTTTCTATTTTCAAGTGAAAAGCATGACCTTATTCTTTATAGAGCTCCAAGTCTGATCATCACCTTCTTTGTGAGTTCAAGCACATGCATCTTGAATGATAACTTTTCATCTGGTGAAATTCCCAAGTATTTGTAAACTGCAACACACTCAATTTGGGCCCCATTAAGGGAGCAAAGGTAATATGCCTTATAATCTAACTTTTTGGCCCTTGAGGAAAGGATATATTTAGTTTTTGACTCATTCAGGACTAATCTTACATTTCTAAGGTATTTCTGTACACAATGAAATGCCCTTGTCAGGTTTGACATTGCCTGTTCCATGGATGGAGCACAGGAATGAAGAATGGTATCATCTGCATAGAAATGTACTTTACAGTCTTTTACAAAGGCACTAATATCATTACTATGAAGTGTAAATAATGTAAGATCTAATACCGAACCTTGTGGTACACCATTTTCTATAGATACAACCTTTCATTTCAAACCTTTAGCATCTATGCACTGTGTTCTATCAGTGAGGTAGTCCTGAAACCATGTAAAGGCTGCATCATCAAATCCCATCAAATAGGGTTGATGTGTTGTCAGAGGTGAACTAAAGAACATGTTCAAGGCAAAGATTTAACTTTTTCATGTTGTTGGTACAATCCCTCTGAGTGATGAAACAATGCAAGACAAAAAAATATTCAAAATATTACACTAAGGTCCCTTTAACATCAAATTGTCAGTAGTCGGGTATTTCGTTCAACACAATGATTTCAAATGCTAACCGACAGGGAAACTATTCACAATTTGAAAATAAAACATTGGCAAAATTGGTTCTCACAGCTTGTAAGTGTACATATATTCGGAAATGTTATTGTTTTGTATATGACAGTGTCCACGCACTGTGACAAATGCATCAAAACCATAGAATAACCTCAGGACCACTAGTTAACCCCCAGGAAGATCAAAGCTTCAACGATAGTATATACCACATACTCATATACTCAAGCACTTCTGTTGACTAGAAAAACCATGCACACTGTAGCTCTTCCCAAAACTAAACATGTCCAATACATTTCTTTCCCATTCACAATTAATCTTAAAAACTTAATCTGACCTTGCCGCCTCTCTTAGTAATAGATTAATCTGTGTTATTATGAAGAAATAATTGTGGCCAATTTTAATGCAAGTGCAATTGGAATATCTTTTTGTGAAGTTCTTTGCTCACTAAGAACAACAGCAAACCAAACCCTTCCACTTTAACTAAGGTTCTCCTTTCACCCAAAAGTACCTTAAAGTTGAATGGCATCAACCAAGCAAGACCATCAGAGAATCCTTTATTAGTTTAACATTGCAACCCACTGTTACACTATGCCCTTCTTAACCAGTACTGTAGACTCAGAGGGATTGTCCATAATTACAGTTCAATTACGAGCCATGTGGTGAAAGTAAAATGGTATGGTGTTCCAAACTTAAAGAGCAGCCAGACTTCTCCAGTTGTAATCTCCTTCATGATTATATAAGACGCTCAAATCAAGTGGCATTTTTTTAAAAACTCTAACGACACGAAAATGTACTTTTTGGGACGTTTCTCTGTTGTACAATCTGTTATAGCTTGTCTCAGCCTTTTGGCGTCAAGCACAATTGAAATCTTCTACTCAAAAATATAAACACCAAGACCTTTTTTTCAATATATTCTTTTAGCTCTACAATCTTTATTATGCCAGTAATCACTGACACAATTGTATTACAGTCCAATACAGCAATCGTGCTCCATGCACAGTCACCCTGTGTAACTTAACAGTAAAGCCTAGTGGACCGGAACTTGAGTTTGATTCCCCATCCCCCACTCTTCTCTGAAATCCTTATAAAAATTGATTTGCTCTGGCATGTATTGTTTTTATAAACAAATCAGTCGGCTTCTTACACTTCATGCACTCGTGACATTATTTGTTTCCCCTCTTAACTCAATTATTGTCACTTAGTTCATCTGTGGGACAACAATGACCTGTACTTACAACATGTAGGCCATACCAACCAAACAATGTGGACCGAAAAGACTGTGAAGAATTGTACACCTCTTTATATTAAACAAGACTTCACATTTTAAGACCAACACTTTTTACCTCTCTTTTATGTCTCCCCTCTTCCTTGACATAAATGGTTGGCAGAATCATGTCATTCTGAAAAGGACAATTTGAAGGCCATTATTGCTTTAGTTCTTTGGGCCTTGAAGAAGATTGCTGGATCGTTGGTGTATGATAAATGTGTGATTTATGTTTCCATGATATGTTCACTCCGTTACTCCAAATTCCCTCTGATTGATATTGAACCATTTGAGCCATCACCACACCTATTGTAATACCTTCGATTCCTTTCTTCACTTGTATTAAATTGCATGGCTAAAGAATTACATTCAAGGAATTAGTATTTGTTGACTTCGTTTTTTTGTCACTTAACCATGCATCTAATCACTGAAAAAAGCTATCCAATGCTGTGGCTAGCTCAAATTTACAAAGACTGCCTTCTAAATAATTTAGCATTAACATGAGACGGTCAGATGCTATTAAATTCTGCATCGGCTTTAATTGTACACACTCCTAATGAAAAAGGTTTTTGTTGCTTCAATTATTTGATTAGGTATCATCTGCTCTTTTGGGCTGGGGCAACCTGATCTGCTTTTAACGTTTAAGAGGGCCAGTGGAGCAAGGGACAGGAGACATTTTCAATTACATGTTACCGTGTTGATTAATAATAATAACCACTACATGATCAGGTTTT
Source organism: Galaxias brevipinnis (assembly GCA_036023535.2). NCBI lineage: Eukaryota > Metazoa > Chordata > Actinopteri > Galaxiiformes > Galaxiidae > Galaxias > Galaxias brevipinnis. The sequence continues at coordinate 3,094 of JAVQIZ010150854.1, read as the reverse complement.
TACTGTAATTGCTTGCAGAGTAGAAAGTACTTATTTACCGTGTGTATGAATGAGGCTTGGATTCATCAATCTTTGCATGTTCAGGTAGGTCTAGTTCAAACAAAAGAGCTATTTCAGTTAATACCAAGAGTTAGCATAATGCCTTTAGGTTTTGTAAGAGATGTTGAAGTCAGAGATATCAAGCAATACTTTGTGATTAGGCTTCACTTTTGGAAAACAGTAGGTTAAGCTTTTTTCTAAAGTAAAACATTCGATACAATAGCAGGGACAATCCTTACAAAGTAATGCCACCAAAAATCTTTCACATTCACAGGTTTCACCCTTCATAAATATACACTACTTAACTACTAAACTACTAAAAGCCTTGAGCAAAATAGTCGTGGTCAGACAGAGGAGTTGAAAGGACATGTGAAATATTTGAGAATGAAGTAGAAAAACATCTGGCACAGACCCAAGACACACCAAGAGACAGAAAACTGTAAAAAAAATTAAAAACAGCACGAACAACAAAAGTAACAAGAACATCAATAACAACAAGAGCAAAAACGTCATGATATCCCTGTACATTTGAAGATATACTGCACTTTACTGTGTTGTTGAGTATTTACTGTACCTCTCTACTGGGTTGCTTCAGCACTTTCTCAGAGCTTTAATCACTTTAGCTTCAGTAGAAAAATAGAAAATAGTACTTTTCAGAGATTTGTAACGAAGTGGTTTACAGAAACTGCACTACATGACCAATCGACGACCTACGTAGTCTGCAGTGTTCCCTTTTTATAACAGGGTCACAAGATTTGCAGTCTCTAGAAACATTGTGAACATATGATCCTTTTAGTTAAATTCATCTCATTGACTGAAGTTCTATAATATCCATTAGGAAAGGTCTGTGTCCACACAGACATAAGTAAAATGCATTTGGTTTGTTCTGTGTTGTTCTAGTTCTAATAATATTTTGCATATGTCCTTTCACCAGCGCAAATGAATTCGCTTTTAGGAGCAGAATCACAAATGTGAAGTGTAAGCTCGAGAGACAGGATTACTCAAAAACCTTTAAACTGATGTTTCTGCAATTGCTTGTTCAATGACATTACACTGTTCAACAAACACAGAAGACTGTGTGGGTGTGCTCAAACAGATGGACGACCCAGTCTAAATCATAATCTGGTTATCCAGTGAGAGAAGGGAGAACTTCATATCAATGGCCATGTAATTTCCCACATACAGATTGAATGGCAACAAAAAGATGAGTTAGAAGGAAACAAACAGAAACTAAAGCATTTACGTCAGTGACTGGAATATTTTACTGAATGCACTTTTATGCTTCAGAATGTGAAAGTCTAGCAAACAGACAGTTATTAATATTTAACAACTCGAATGGAAACGTTTCTATATTCTATGTCGAGCTCAGTAGTTTGCCATGACTCTTGCTACCTTCAGAGTTTATGCCTCAAAACCTTTTCTTGATAGCGTGTTATTTGTTCCTGAATTATTATTTTGTTGTATGGGAAAACAGCCTTAAAAAAGTAACATACTTACCAAATCTGAAAGTACAATGAGCTTATGTAAAAACAAATGCTGGGATAGTGGATGGATGGATTTCCCCTTTACTCAGCGTAGGTGCCAAAAAATGAATTGTGGGTCTCCAAAGTTTCAGTTTCAAAGTATATTATGTAAAGATGTTGACGACAGTCGCAGATTATAAAAAGTTTATTATTTTAGCACCAGAAATGTAAGACAAAAACAGTTTCCAATGTTATTTTGTTTTATTGGGATACAATTCCTGTTGTGCAGATGTGTATATTTTTTTAAATGGGCTGTGATTACTCTTTTGTATCATAATGGCAATATTTCCATAATGTTCTGTGCCATCTGTGGGAATGTGATACCTTTCTGTTGCAGAGTAAGGGGGGATTCTGTAATCCCAGAATCCCTCACATCGAATCATGCAAATTTGGTGCACTTTGAAGCAGATCCAGCTTCTACCATATGCAGAGTGAAAACAACAATCTATTATGCATGCATTGCACCAAGCTTATGGTAATGTTATTTCACTGCCATTCCTATAAACTTAAATTTGAGGATTCATAAATATCTAAAATAGCATATAGAATACATGTCTCTCATGTAGCTGTGCATTGCTGAATATGAAATGGTATCTTTAGAACTAACCCTCTTGACAGCTGTTTGTTTTGAACAAGTTTGCCATTAATAAAATAAAATCTGTATTTGTATAACAATTATTTAGACGAGACCTAAATATATATATATATATTTTTTACTTTCAATGCACTTCAAAATTAAATAAAGTGTTTGGTTTTTCAGTGACTAAAATAATTAAAAGTTTCTGTTTCAAACGTTTGTGTCTATGTCCTTGAATCTCTAGATCTTAGCATCATCATGATGCCATAACTTTGTAATTTGAAATCCAAAAGGTCACATAAATTGTCCAAACTACTGTCAGTGATTTATCAAAGCCTTTGAATACTCTCCTAAACTGTTCACAGTGCAAACTAAAAGTTTACATCCGCGAAGGGTAAAGTTTCATAATAATTTCAATGCAATATGAAAACAACTCGGGAGAAAGGGATTTTTACAGACTACTAAGCATCATATTTTCTCACATCATTTGTGCTCTTTGTAACACTGCACTCTTAGGGTAAAGGCGCCAAATGCATTTCAATTGCATAGAATACATCACAATATTTCTTTCAAAACAAAAGTGCCATGAAGTCGAACGGCTGATTAAACTTGTGTACTAACTTGTAGTAAAATGTGAAAGGGTAACATTTAATTTGCAGAAGATTCAAAACAAAGTGAAAGGACCAAAACAGCATTTAGGATCTTTTAGTCCAAAAAACTGTCACTGTGCTTTGTTTTTCTATGCATGGTTTAGGTATAACAATACACCATTAATGATATTTTAATTTGCTAGCCGACTAATTATTGCCAATGACGTGCCAAGAATAATCTTCATTTTGGTGCATCCTAATTTAGAGGAGTATTCAGGCAAAGTATAATTGGCAAGCAGAGATATGACTGAAAGGTACTGGTGTTTCCCCTGTGGATCTCTGCTTTGTTATTACATCCAATAATT
>JAVQIZ010150773.1:7500-27265 GCA_036023535.2 Galaxias brevipinnis | reverse complement strand
GTACGTGTGTGTGTGTGTGTGTGTGTGTGTGTGTGTGTGTGTGTGTGTGTGTGTGGAGCGAGGCTTGGTTAGCCTCCCAGTACTGTGACACAGCATCACAGGTGAGTTGTTTTTGACATGGCCATGCACATCGATTATTGATTTTTCCGCAGGGACGCTGACGTAAGCCGGGTGGGAAGAAAAAGGACGCAGCCAGAAAACAAGAGAGGGGCCCCACGGAAAAAGAAAGAGATTTCACAACAACGAGCCGAGAACAGAGGCAGAAGTGCGAGGACTCGCCGAGGAAAAGAAAAGGGGGAGGGAGAGAAAGGAGAGAAGAAGGGAGAGAAGAGGGCAGGAAAAGGTAGGCCCACTCAGGAGACCACGCTGTGTCTACAACCCGTCGGACCGTGAGACACTTCCCGCCTCGGTCTCACCGTGCGGATAACAGGAAAACACACAAACACCACAACCCCAGGGAACCGCATCTAAGGGAGAAATATTAGGCCCACAACAAGCCAAAGTAAAGAACTCACCTTCTATGTTATAGGGGGAGAGAGGGGACGTGCGGGCAGCGTAACGAAGTGGTTGGGTGCCGTTACTTGTCAGCTTGGACGGGCAGTATAGGCCTTGACTGAAGGCGCTTTTTTAAGCATTTGCAGGTTAGGTGGACCACATTTTTCGAAAGCTTTGGGGCGCCACCGTGGGTTTGAATTCAAGTCCCTCGGAAGCCATGAGCAAACATCAAACGACTCTAGTCTCTGGTGGAGTCATTATTTCCAGCATCATTGGCTTGACCCTGTGACTTTTCACTCTAGAGAGGATGCTGCTCTCTTTCTCTCTGCCTCGTCCCATATCTCTCTCTCTCATCGCACTCTCTCTGCCTCATTCCGTCTCTCTCTCTCTCTCTCTCTCTCTCTCACACTCTCTTCCTATTTCTCCATATTTACCTCTCTCCTCTCTCACTCTCTTTATGACTGTCTTTCTCCCTCCCTTTCCTTGTTGTTTTATTTCTACCCGCCGCTTATTGACAATCGGCATCCCCCTCTCACTGCAAGCTAGTCGAAACGGGAACCATCCATTACAGCTATAAACAAGGTGGACCATGTAAAGCATTTAATTATACATTCAACATTAATAGCGTGCGGGGAATTTTACACATCCATTATACTGTGTTCAACATGGACGCTCAATCACATTAACAAAGCTTGAGCGACTTGTTTTGGGTTGTTTTTGTTACACCAGATTTTAATTAGCAAACAGCAACAGTGCCGTGGGTCCCAGTCCCTTGGAAAAATGAACGGTTGTTCGTAGAGACACAAACGCGTGCCCGATGAACACTAGTGGAGCAGCGCCCATCGATGAGGGTAGTCAACGCTCAGAATTCAAGCAAAACGACGGCGAAACACGGGTTGCGTTAAGTTAAGCCCCGCGTGTCAAAAGTGTTCGAGACCTGTTAGCACTGTAACACCCCTCTAAAGGCCCACAGAAGCAGAATCCAAACCGGGGCAACCTGACTGAAGAGCGAAGCAGCAGCTAGGTATGTCCAGTAAGGGCTGGACATGGGTCCTCTAAGGGTCTGCTAGGAGTCCCAAGTCTCTGTTAATAGCATGCCTTTGGGGCGCTTCAGTAAGATCTTCAGAAGCCTCAGAACTGCAGGGAGCTTGGGGATTTCAGACCCAAGCGGCTTTGTGGTGAAGCGGCAGTGCAGAGCAGCTGTTGAGCTCATCGACTGGATGTTTGCATTGGAATATGTTTTTTTATATAACGATAAGAAGAATGTAGGTCAGCATAGTACTCAGTAACTGTAAATGTGAATGCTTCCGACTACCGTGTATCATCAACGAATGTTTGACATAGTCCCATTACTGGTGTCAAATTTAGCTACAATGGTTTAGAAATGTTTTAGGCATATCCCTAGAATTTTCCGACGGAAGCCCCTGCAGGGCCACCCACTGTATGTCTATAGTACACCTGGGAATTGTAGGCCAGACAAAACAACTTTGAGCACCAGCTTAAGACTGTGCTCAAGAAGCGTAATTGTCTCCCCTTAGATGGTACCCCCTGTTGTCAGCTCTGCCAGGTATTGAGAACAAAGACTCCAGAGGGGGGAGAAATGTTTCAAAGACTTACATCTAAAAAGGCAAGGACCCATGCTGGCCCTGTGATAAAATGTGGGGTCTATTTTCTTTCTTTCTTTTATTTTATTTTTTGCAACAAACGCATAATGGACGTCATTATGAAACCCCGCGGACTACAAGACGCGAGTCAGATCTACTTATCTGGTCTCAATCAAAACCATTCAATCATTTTCTCAAAACCCCCCCACAACAAAAGGCTGGTTACAGCCTTGTTGTTGCCTTTCTGCACTCAGTAATACATTAAAGTACCAGTGCAAAGCAGAGAGGGCCATATCGTTTTCCTCTGTACAGAGAGTCACCTGGTAAATCAATTGAAGAGCTCTGGTAAACTCCACCTCGGGCACAAGACGTGTAACCTCATCTCGCCGACGGAAAACCTCTAACCCGCCTAGGATCATCCTTTTCCCAAAGTTGTCAGGGAATGCCGAGCAAAAAGAGCATACCCTAACCCAACCCATATACCGCATTGTAAAATATGCACCAGAAAAGTAGTGGTAAGCACTGAAGATGGGTTTGCCAATGAACGCGTTTGACTATAACCTTAAAACGTGACAATGATGTAGTCTTATTGCAGATCAACCTAAAAAGAACAGGCTGTGGAGCAGAGATATTTGTGAGCCTGTTTATTTGTAGCGTGTGAATAAGAGTTCCCTCAGGAGCCTTCTTACAGCGGCTTTAAAGGATGTCAAAGCGAACCGAGTTTGTCTACCGAAACTTCCTGCTACCGCTTGCCTTGTAATCAAGCTAAGGCCCCACAAATCTCAGCCATACCCACTTGTACACGGATGTGCCTCTTTTGGAGAATTTTCTTTTTTTATTATTGGAATGTTCTAATCTTTCTCGCCCTTGAGCATTGCTGTGAAGCCTTCATCTTTAGCTCAAATAGAGCGGGCCATGAGGGACTTCAAAAGACAATATTGAAGGAATAGTATTTTTTTTTTTTTGCAGTATCTGAGCAACAGTCTATGGTGTGTTAAATATTCAAAGGCAACGTTGAGTCAACACCGCACTGTTTCTATCCTTATTTGGAAGCAATGCATAAATCTAAATAAATACAAATAATCCAAAATGATAGAAATGTAAATAAAGTTATATTTTTTTAATACTACGGACCAAATCACATCGACACATTCTAATAGCAGGGTCAACAAAAAGACCTCTCCCGTAATACCTTTTTCATTGCTGTTAAATCCACCTGAAATCCGACCGCAACAAGTCAACCAACAATCGGTCCGGATATCCCCGGGGCGCGCATCAACATCACCATGCGGAAATGAAGCTAATAAAACGCCAACCACTGGCTATGGTCTTTGTGTGTGTGTGTATGTGTGTGTGTGTGTGTGTGTGTGTGTGTGTGTGTGTCCCCACCCCTCAGATGTTCCCTTGACATTTGCTTGGTGGTCTGAAAGGTCAGGGCTAGGGATGTGGTGTGAGATAGAGAAGAAAGGCAGGCCTGAGTGAGTCCTTCCAGTAGCTGTCAGGTAGCCAGTCCGGACATGCAGTAGCTGACAGCGAGGACAGCTTCATGCATGTTTCTTATGCTTCACACTCATGCCAGAACTACCAGTGAGACCGCTCAGATATTTACAGGACCGGCCGAGTCGACTAACGTTCACTGTTCTACAAACTCGTTTCATGTTTTTTGCAGCCAATCGGGTGTAACGTGTGCTACAGCATCGACGCTTTTCTCTCCATTGTTTACAGAGAAACATTCTTTATCTTCTGCTGTTTGTGTAAAATAAGTTCAGCACGTTTAAGATGAACTGTCCTAACTTTTCAGCAGTTTTACACCACTTAACATGTGTGGTAAACACAGCAAAATGATCAAAGAAAAAGGGAAAATACAGCTCTCCTGCTCTTTCTTTCGTTCAGAGTGTTTACGAAGATTAAATGCAATACATTCCAGGCAACATGAAAGAGGCCTAAAAAAAACAACATCCAAAGTCTAGGAACAAGTTGGCAGGGCACCAAGCACACCTACAGGGCCTTGACGCTTACATAAGTTGAGGTGAGAACCTGGGACCGTGTTCCCTCCAACTTTGTGAAGGAGCACCGGCACCTCTGAAGATGAAAGCATATGTCTGATATGGAATATCATGGATGTGAGAAGAGCCGTAAACAGGAGGTTTACACCTCACTCTCATCGTGCGGAAATCAACACCTCGAAGTAGGAGTTTTTAAAACTGCAAAAAAAACCTGCGTCCTCGCTTTTGCCTCGCACCGACACCACTGTGGTAACCAGGTGGGGGGGGTGAAAACGTGCAAACAGGCAGGAGACTGGCGCCATCTCTAACGGAAAGGTTGCAAATTAGTGTTCCTCGCACGCTCCAGCGCCATTCACGCGAGCACGTTCTAAATTTAAAGATGATGCCGCTGTGTTGAAGGATGTGTTGGAAAAGTCAACTTTAGAAAGAACCACAGGAGGAGTTAGACTGCATGTTAGGCCATGAATATACATCATGGCTTTGTTCAACTGTACAACATTACCATGAAAGATGAAAGGATTACCATGAAAGATGGGCAAGGATGCTCCCTCCGGCGAAGTGCTGGCTGCTGTAATAACAGCCCCCTTCCCTCACTTCATCAAACTTACAAAATCTGTCTGACACCCTTTCCCCAGTGGGACATGTCAAAAGTGCTGTCTAAAGACTGTGGTTGCATGGTTTCAGCAGATCAAACAAAGACTACTGTATGTTAGCGCAGGTGTGGGGGACCTTCCATGTCCTGGTGAAAACTGTGAATATGCTAGTGCCACACCAGGCACTGTGACTTCGGAAAGTAAACCGTGTTATTGGTTTCAGTTGCAGTCTGTCTTTGTTGACGATTCCTCTGAATATTAAAGCCAACACTCTGGACGTACCACTCTAGCGAGAGTGGGCTTTCTTCGCCGTTACTCATTCTAGGTTTCAGATGTATGAGGTCTATATCAGATGGTAATCTTCCAACCAGAGAGATGCTGAAGGAAGATGACAGAGCGGTGAGAGAAAAAAAAAAAAGAAGAAATATTGAGACGTGAATTGGTTCCCTGCTGCTGCTGCTTCTGACTGTGATGCCTGCTAACAGCATTACGCCATCAAATCTGGTGAGTAGGGGGTGGAAACGGCCTCTCTCTCTCTCTCTCTCTTCTAGCAGCTGGCTTGAGTCCGAGGCATCAGACCTGGTGATGTCATAGATTTGACTTTAATCGAGTGTGGGCATCAGCGAGCGGTCCAATCACCAGATAGAAGTGTGCCCCCCCCTCCCTCCCCCCACCTTATGCCCCTCTTCATCAACCAATGCTTCTGTGGCTGAGCAACCAGAGCGTCATCCAAGTGCAAGATAGAGCGTTTGATGAAGTCGATTTAAATAACATCCCCCTATGACCAGTTGTTAAGAAGTGGTTAGCCCTAGCCGTAGATGATCAATTGAGAGGAATATGGAAGCCAAGATAGCCTCCTGATCCAAACGCATGGTGACAGGAGAGGCAGTCCAACAGAGGCAAACCATTTGTACAGGGTCAGAGAGTGCCGACGTTATGTACACAAGACACACTGTGGCGAGAGAGTCCATCTGCCAAGATGATCAAGTCGTCACTGCGTACGAAACTAGTACACACCTCAGAGCCTCTGCCTCAGAGAATCGGATTTCCCACAGGTCCTTGGGCTTTAAGCTCTGACTTCTAAAGAGGCGCGTAAGCACAGTTCATTTGATCCTGACGCAAGAGGGAAAGCCCCGGTATGGGCAGTTTAGGGCCGTGTTCACGAGAGTGATGTTACATTCCATTCTCATTTGACCGGCTAGAAACCAGGGGCCCCTTATGGTTGCAAGCGATTGAAAGTCAAACGCTACTCATCAGGGCAATGGGTTGGGACAGTGGGAAGACGGGCGGTTTCAACCAATACCGCACTGTAGGGCTTGTGATCCAAACCCTGCCCCCCCCCCCTCCCCCTCCCCCTCCAGTCTGCTGTTGGCGGTCTTGACTTCCAAAGCATACGAGGGCTTTCAGCAGCAGTGATGCGTGCTGTATCGGCGTGTGTGTGAGCTCAGCCCTGGCGGTCCCTCACACACCCCGGGGCTTTGGGAAAAAAAAGAGATGAGACCGTGGAGAACGAGATAATAAGATGGGGAATGTGAGCGTGCGTGGCGGGGGATGTGCGTGCAAAGCCTGTCTGTATCGTAATTGTGTTCTCCCATGTGTTAAAACAATCAATCAGCGCACTTAATGTAATGTCATTATGGGAAAATGAAAACCCCCACAGCAATGGAAAGGCTATTGACTGTCATATTAGGCATGCCCATTATGAATAATACTGTTTAATTAATTGGATTCCCAATTTATTATGGATATCCACTCTTTAGTTGTGCGTGAAAAAGAAAGTGACATTGTGGATAGTTAATCGATATTGTTTTTGAATGGGTGCCTGATCTATTTTTCATGCATTGGAAAACTGTTTGTATGCACACAGCGGTGGTAACGTTGCTTAGACACCTGATCAGACCAGTAAAATTAAAAAGCCTTGGGTAGTTTTAAAAACATCACTGTTTCTGTTGCAGACAGAAATGCTAAAAGGTATGGTTTGTGAGTAGAACCAGCACGTGTAAGAAATCCTTGCAAATCATGAGCACCAGCAGTCAATGGTGAGAAAAATAAACCAAACATAATCTATACTCAGAATAACTTTATAACTATTACCATAACCATCATGATTTATGTACGTTTATACTACAGTAGATATTACCTTCAATTTCATATGTGAACAGAAAATATTTTCATAACACGATATGGCTTATTGAAATTCAGCAAGCTTTCTTATGAAATGTCAATAACGTGTTTGTGTGTCATGTGTCGTGTACGTGTGCGTAAGTGAGTGTACGGAGGAGAGAAAGTGAGACGGATCCTCTCTTTTTTTTCAGAACAGTGTGTACAAGTCTTGCTTCCTCATTCCTCATTAGGGCTTAAGCGGTAAGAGACGTAAGAGGAATTAGAGACACGGAATGAAAGCAACGTGCCACTTAATAACACCGCAATTCCAATTTACAACAGCGGATTATGTTAACATGATCGTAATTCACCCGAAGCGTCTTAATCTCCATGGACAGTCGCCTTGTAAATTACCTGTGCCGGCACAGTAATTAAAAAGGTTCAGTCACTGACAAGTCACTCTGTCATGGGAAATCCAGTCCCCCACACGTCCAGTCTCTTATGAGAGAAATTACACTTTCTTTTTTTTTCTTCTTTTTTTTTTCCTCACCAGGCATAGTTCTGCTGCGTTACACAACATGGCAGGAGCGTGTAATTTGCAACTGGACTGTCACATGAACAACGTGTACAGATTGCTCCCAATCTTCGGACAAACATTGAATCTGTGTCGTTTTAAAACCATGTGGTTAGACCAACGATAGCACAAGTCAATCCATAACACCGGCAGCAGTGGATACAGTGTGTCCTATGAGGAAGTGGTGAGGAGGGGGGTTTGGTCAGGCTACAACGGGGGAGAAACCATGGGGGAGGGATAGACGTGTACGGGAGATTATTCAATGTCGTGGGCAGTGCACTGTCAGCTTGTTATTCCTGCATATCTCGCTGTCTCACTCGCTCTCTCTCTCTCTCTCTCTGTGTCTCTTTTTCTCTCTCTCTCTCACTCTCTCTCTCTCTCTGTGTCTCTTTTTCTCTCTCTCTCTCACTCTCTCTCTCTCTCTTTCTCTCTCTCTCTCTCTCTCTCTCTCTCTCTCTGTCTCTCTCTCTCTCTCACTCTCTCTCTCTCTCTGTCTCTTTTTCTCTCTCTCTCTCTCCCGCTCTCCCTGCCATTGTTCCAGTGAGGCGATTACCAGCCCAGATAGTTTTCAGCAGTCAGAGGGAAGGAGGGAAGGAGGAGGGAAAGAGGGAAGATGGGGGGGCTGGCTCAAGTGGGGCATGGTGAAGAAGATTACTAATGATCATGACACCACGGTGGTTTTCTAACGATGGGTTAATTGCATTAGATTAGCATTTTATTTCAATAACTAGGCAGTTGCCTGAGCGCTTCGTTCGGAATCAGCGTCAACCTGAACAGACGAATTTGAGCGTTTTCTCGGATCGACAGGATTTCCCCCCGGTGGAGCGTGGAGATCGTTGCTTCAAAGAAAAAAGGAGACAACGTCTCATGTGGCCCTCACTCTGATTGGCAACTCTGGTAATGCACTGTGCTTACCCCAGAGGGCAGGCCTTTAGCCAGCCCTGTGGCCACGTTGAACACGCCCTGAGACCAACGCAAACCCACTCCACTGATTTCCCTGCCTGACCCGCCGGAATGTCAAGGGGGAACGCCGAGGAAACGGTCAAGTAGACATCTCCGATAGGTTCCCAAGGCCTAATCGATACCCGGGGACAGGCAAAAAGGACATGTTTTCCACTTTACTTCAAAACCATAGCCCTTTGTTTGGCCAGGAACTGGTTCGATGCGTGTTGGATCACAGAGGACCAATTACCAGGCCCTGCTGGTTGAGATGTGAGAATCCGAGTGGTGGGAAAGTGGTCCTGCACAATAATAGCCCTGTGTGAACACCAAAGTGTAGCTGCAGGGCAACCGTGTTACTGCTGCCTCTCACGTGGCTCGGGCAAATATAAAGATGCCTGACGGGGAGAGGAGAGAGGTTCTGCTCTGTGTATGCTCAGGAGTTCTGACTAGAATACGGATTGCGCGGCTTTTCGGGTCGAGGGTTGAGTGTAGGTGGGGCACGGTGTAGTTCTGACAGCAGGTAAAGTGTCTGTTAGAACTATGGTGGAATGTGTTCGGAGGGTATTACATGGGACAGCAGCAGAGCCTGAGCACAGGAGACATATTTGGGGTTGGCTGATACCGGACAGGCTTCACGCAAACACTCCAACCAAACATTCCATGTCTCACAGCGTGTGGCCATAGTCATAGAATGTTATACTTTTGCCTTTCCTCTGGAGAAATCGATTGTTGCATTGTTTTTCTCAGCAAGCAGTGCAGTAAACAGTATTGTATTTATTCTGCCTACATTTGCATGCGTACAACCAAGTATCCATAACGATAAAATAATGTGCATGGTATGAACACTGTACAAAGCCAGTGAAATAAGTTTGGATAACCATGACACATTGCCTGTGGCAGCGTCAGAATGGCAGATGGATTGATTGGTCACACAATGACCTTGGACCTTTGACCTTGAGCAAGTTCATGGATTATGTCCAATAACCGCTATGCCAGATGACTTAGTTCTGATAGAGAGCAACATATGGCCTAATGCTGTCTAAAGGCTCCAGTATACTTCAAGCGAAAGCAAAATAGTTTGCCCATTTTTTCTAGCTCGGCCAACGCGGCAAAAGCAAACAGTAGCGAAGATCCTATGTGATTGGTCCAAGTATATGGTGGGTGGTAGCCTGCAGCACTTATTTTGAAAAGTTTGCAATTGCATCTTAAACTATGAATAGTTTTGAGAGCAGCTTAACTGAAGAAGTAAAACAATTGAAACTCGTAACCATTCGTAATGTTTTGTTGCGATCCATAACATTTGGTTCCACCTGCTGTATTGGGGTGTAAGCTACAGCATACTGAAATCAGTAGCCAACAAGTACACCATCACAGCCTCGGCGAACAAGCAAAAGAGAACCAAGCGAACAGGAAAAGTTTGCTTTCAATTGAGACGCTTTCAAGTAATCAGCGTTGTTTTCCACGAAACAATTACAAGTGGGGGATATGTTTTTGACCTCTGGTTTGGTTTTCACAACAGTGCCAATAAGGACTGATTCTGGTCATGGTGAAATAGGCGTTCACCTCATTACATCATAAGAAATAGAATTTAAATAACTAAATAACTTATGAGTCTAACCCTTCCTCCTCAGACCAAAGTCCCTCCCTATCCCTTCTTAAAGCTTTCTTTGACAGATCAGAGGTCAATCCTCAAGACAACGGTGAAACAATAATTACTTCCCTCTTCAAGATAAACTATAAGGCACATATTTGTAGGTATCCACCTTGGGTTGGGAAAGGATTTCATAATTTTTTGATGATGACAAGTTTATTCATAGTCAGCACTTAGCACATTTTCAACAACAATTATCATAATCACATTTAAACAATTCTTCCCAACAATAAACCATTTGAATAGATATTCACTAATGAATATGAATAATGTCTTTACAAACTAACAGAAAACACCATTTGAGGTGGCTTAGCAGCTTACATTGATAGGCCTATGTAGAAAACATCCCAAAACAAACACCAGTTTGCTACCATTGGAACAATGGAAATTTGGATTTTGATATGATTTAATTTCTCTGGATACAATGAACAAATCAATCTAGATGACATGACACTCCGGGATGCACTTATTACAACGTGACAGACACTGAGGAGCACAGACAGATCATAAAAGTTGTGAATATTAATATATTATCCACATCCCAATTTCGTAGGTATTTGTTGAGCAACTATTGTTCTTGTAAGCAGTTTCAAATACTGTGTCGGTGTGATGGCCACAAAACTAGTAGTGAAAAAGATCTATAATAAGAATAATAGAAGATTGTTATTGAAGGACGAGATGCATGTTAGGGGTTATCCCCATCTATTGGTGTTGTGGGCAGTAACCTGTCTGGTCCAGATGTGGAAAGAGCACTGCTGAACAACTGTGAGGAGATCGTGGACTTATAGTATCAAAAAAATAATGATCACATTCACACACAAAAAACAACTTACAATGAGTATGGAACCAGAATATTGTATAATTATGAAAAGGTTGTCGCGTAATAATCTTCTTGATTTTACTCGAATTGACGCTGAACAACTCATTTACGGGACCCCCATCATGTGGGCTTATTAATGGGACAACCTTTCTGATGACACTCTCTTACATCATCTACACAATGGCCTGGCTTTACGTTAATGGCTAAACCACAGGCACAATGAACATGATTTATACATTCTAAAGACTAGTTAATTAACGCCCGCTAATTCGAGAAACTCTCAATCAGGAATCACAAAGGAAAAAGAAGGGCACTGGGGGGGGGGTGCTGGATAGGACACACGCTGTCAATGTCAGCACAAACCCCTTTTCTAACGCGGTTACATCAACGACATAGGCACGATGGAAAAGTGGAGCGCATTAAGAAAAACGGTGTCAAAGGCTCCACGGCAGTGTGTAGAGAAGGAGGGGAAAAGACAAGAGAAACGAGGCTGATTCACTGGAGATCCTAGAGGCTGTGTACGCAGTGCCTGCAATGAGGCAACGCTACAATGGGAGGCTCGGGTGTGCTGGGAGGGTGAACTCAGGCCCTAAGGACTCACCCAAGGAGACGATTATGTTGAACCCTTAACACGTACAAGGAAAATCACACCCACCAGTGTCTGATAATTGGATGATACAGCGTTGGGCAACAAATAGCAGGCGACACTGCGGGGTCGTTTCGGCGATGGGAAATACATGTGAAACGCAACATACTTCTTTCTGTTTTAGTGTGTTGGCCCTTGAATATTCACAGAGGGTGATTAGGAACGGGAAAAGCTTTACGTTTAGAATGAAGCATTATGAAAATTGAATAAATAATAAACCAAGTGGGGCACATGGGAACTGAATGCCGGATATGGTTACAATCCTTCAGAGACAATTTTTTGAAATGACAATAACAAAGTAAGTTGCGCGTACATGTCATAGGCACGGTCGAAAGGTAGGACACACACACACACACACTAACTTGCCGCACGGGCGCTTGCCAACGTTGTCTTTCATTCCGTTTTGTGGGAGGTGGAATAACTTATTTTTGAATGCGTCCAGCAACTTTGTGTGTTTTTTTTTTCTTTTTTTTTCCGTCAGAGTACTCCCCCCTCAACGTTGTCAAGAAATGCCAAAAATAAAACAAATCAAACCCGCAGCGGAGGACCAAAGCTCCAGCCCACTGCCTGGTGCTTCCCTTCTCCTCGGCTCTGTGAAGTGTGGATCTGAGGCCTGGAAGCCCAGAGCGCTCACGGAGAGCGGCAGAGGATGAGACGGGAGAGAAAGACCTAAACGCTGCCGCGGCCATATGCTGTTAGCTACTGATGGACGCCGCTCTCTCCCCAGGCACCGGGACAACTTAACGCATTTGCCGTCGACATCGCAGGCGACAATAAAGTTAAAGATGGGCCATCTGTTAGGAACAGCAGTCCTACTTGCGGCGACGCGTCTGTGTGAGTGTGTGTGTGTGTGTGTGTGTGTGTGTGTGCGTGTGTCTTACAGCCTTAACGGAATGCAAAGCGTAGCATTCTATGAGGCCAGCCTTGTTCTGTGACAGCAGGTGGACCAGGTGACATGGCGACCTTTCGCAGAAACACGATTTGTTGCCGCACCTGCGTGAGCTTAACGCTGGCTAGTCACTATGCTTTGATGAATGTTAATCACACAAAAACATAGGGTGAGGTGGTGGGCGGGAGTGTTCTAACCTGGGGACGTAATGTGCATGTGATTGTATGCACGACTCTGGATCCATTGCAATTGAGAGCTGCCACGCCAGTCCACTATTTAGTTCAATTTCTATTTTAATTTCTCAGCAATTTCGAGCAGTCAAGCACAGGTCTCTGTGTTCTTTGAACGATCTCTAATGAATATGGATTTATACCAAACTAATTTACCTGGCAGCAGCTTGAGAAATAAATGTGAACAAAATAATTCCGAATTGAAGTAGGAAAGAGATTTTCATTGTAGCTTTCTCTTAAAGCTAAAGCGACCTACCGTGAACAAAATGGTTCCTGTCAGCTATAGACTGGTATGTATCCACAATGAACGGGTGTTGGCTTATCCAAGCAGGCAGAAATCACTATTTTCATATATGTTGTACTACTGAACGAGCAGGGAGCCTATTCTATCTGAAGGAAAGCTGGTGAGACACAATGCAATAATAACTGCCGCACAGCTTGTGTGTAAGAACAGAGGCTCTATTTTCACCGTGGAGAGCCAAGAGGAAATCTCTGTAATGGTTCCTTCTATCCCACTGTCTCTGGTCCTCAGCTTAGAGGCCCTTGTGCCAAAGGACCTGATTGTCACTCCTTGCTATTAGCTATTACACATAGACGAATGAAGAAAAAAAGTGAGGTATTTTTGAATATGCTGGACATTTAAACTTCAACTTCTAGGATGAATAAATATCCACGTGTTTTCCGAAGCGCAGAGAAAGAGTCATGTGCAAATGCTTACATTTGAGGCGAGCACATGAAATTCTACCCATCTCAAAACGAAATACATATAGAATCAAGTGATTCCACGTAGGTCATTAAGTTGTCATGTCTCAAAGCCCCAATTCAAAAGTTGTATTTACATTCACAGATCCCCACTGTGCAAATGTAAGTCCGCTAGGAGACATGATGTTCTATCACCACGAATAAAAACACTGTGGTTATGATTTGTTGACAAATGGTAATTCAGCGACCATTATCATTTTCGCAGCTATCAAGTGGTCTCAAAGTGGCATGGCCGGTAACCTTGGGTCAAGGAAACTGATGCTAGACTATTTCAAATACCCTTCAAATAACAGCCTTGAATGCACCAAAACAGGCCCCGTTTCTCCGCCATGGTGGACATGAACCTGAGCTGTACCCCCGCAGACTCCTGGCGTGCTGTTTGACAGATCTCCCGCTCTCCAGCAAGGCTCACCGTAAATGTCCATCTGTCGGCTTCCCATGGGTACTTATTATTCCCGGCTAGCCAGGGGTTTTCTGCTCGAAGCAGTCAGCCGGCGCCTGCCTCTCAGCTGCCGAGAGAGCACGACCAGATCTGCTCACAGATGCTCCGACTGGTAGGCCCAGTGCCGGTGTGGCAGCGCGGCGCTGGCTTTTCAATTACACTGCGAGGTGACATTCAGCGAGTCCGGCCACGCACAGACAGGCAAACACGCGGGGATAAACGCTCGGTGATTAATTTCGCGAAGGGTTCGTTTTCAATTTTACCTCGGTTTACTTTGGGTCTTTCAGCGTGGCTTAGCCTATCGTGAATAAAGCTTAGGGACAGACGAAACATCCAACAGAAGCTTTTCTTTTTTGGTCGTTTCTTCCCCAAGTGGCTGCCTCCTTCCAACCTCGTGGAGGTGGTGATTTATATCCCCCCTGTGAACGTTCACTCCCTGCTCTAGCAGTGTTGAAGGCTCATGCTGTCCTGGTTGGAGGCCCCCGCTCAGGGATTCAATCTTGCAGTTGACCTCTACTGGTCTGTGGCAGGCGGAGCGGCTCCACGCCCAGCCGGGAGCAGTCGCCGGAGGCTACGCGAACGCGGGCCACTCGGAGAGAGTGGGTCACACGGTAAAGGAAGCAGGGCAGCGCTGTGCTTCATCAGCCTGTTGCCCAGCGCAGGCTTTGAAGAGGCAGCCTCGGACTGTGGGACCGACGCCCTACGTGCAGGGACTGTGGAGTCCTTACAGCCGGTAAGCGGCGGACACCAACACGCCGCCTAGCAACCACCGCCATGTTGTTATCCCTTGGCGGGTATTGAGCAAGTGTGAATCAGGCTAAGCCGCCCCGCTCCATCTGGGAGCTGTCGTCGGCATGGTGACGGCCGCTTCCTGCCGTCCTGTGAAGGTGTGTGGTAGGTAGGCGCTCAGAGAAGACGTTCGAGATCGACAGCGGCAGAGGGAAACGTTGGCGCCACCACGGGCTTTTTTGGACGCCTAACTGACACCAACTGTGTCTTTGCTGTTCGAGTCAACACTGCCAAAGCCTCTTTGAACAATCTGGGCCACTTGGTTCTCATTTGAATAAAATTCAAATTGCAGAGCACAGAGCGCCCAACCCGCTCGCCAGAAATATCTGGCCTGCATGTTTGCGTTCTCTCACGTGGGACTAGGGGAGGAAAAGAATGGCAAAGTGTTGCGTACCATCCCAAGCAAACAGCAGCATCCCAGCCCTGGTTCCCTTCCTTAGTTAAGCATTCAAATCACTGTCAACGGCAAGCTGCTACCCAACACTATCAAGCACAATGGGGGGAAAAAATGAAAGTCTTACCGATAGTGGAACGGTTGGTCACACCTGTAAGCGGGCCAGGGGGGTTGGGGGAGAGGGGAAGAGAGAGAGAGAGAAAGAGAGAAAAAAAGAAACATCAGCAAATTACATTGTGCAGACAACCACACTTGGATACAGGGTAAGGCTGTCACCGGCTCCTTGAGAAATGACAGTGTTCCAGACTTTGTGCAGACTCGAGGTTAAGAATAGTCCCTGTCAAGAGGGGCCTAATTTATTAAACCAGGGACATGAAACGTCGGAGAGACTCTCCCCTGGGGATCCAAAGTTTGCACAACTTGCATTAATATTTGTCAGTGCTTCCTCCAATACTGGGGGCCGAGGGGGAGAAGGGAGAAGACTAAGTGGGCAGCCGCCTCATCCATTAGCAACAAGTCGACATGCTCACACCAGCCTCCCACAACCACTAAACACACACACTCACGTAAAGGCACACACACCCACGCGCACACACACACACACACACACTCACGTAAAGGCACACACACACACACACACACACACACACACCCGCACACACACACACACACACACACACACACACACACACACACACACCCGCGCACACACGCACGCGCACACACACACACACACACGCACGCACCCCCGCGCGCACGCACGCACGCACACACACACACACACGGTCTACTTTACCCACGTGTCTGTGGAGTAATTTAGCGGCTCTCAAACAGCCCTAATCCATTGTGTTTCCACCTTTTCTCCACCACCCTCAGCTTGTTCTTTAGACAGCCCGGGTCCGGGGCTCAACGAGTGCTCAGCAACGGCGGTCCTAACACAACGGGCAGCCGCACGACGCAGACCTTAGGTGGCCCCCACAATCCACGGCTCTAACGTGGAAAAGACCACGGTTTAGCCACGTCTCCTGTCTCACGGCGGCTCTCTGGCTCTCATTTCACCCCGAGATTTATGACGAGGGCTCCCCCACTCTTTGCTTTACGACGTTACTGGCGCTCCGAGAAATATATTTCCATTACTGCCGCTTTTATTTATTTATTATTATAACTTTTTTTTTTTGACATGCGGAAACGGTCCCTCTACGAGTGTGCTGTTCGCAAGTAACGTTTTTTTGTTTCCGTGTAAATGTCGCCATAAAGCAAGGAGACAGAGTGAGCTGACAACAAGGGAGCTGTGCGTGGAGAACAGTTTATTCAGGGGTTATTCAGAGGAGCCATTGCTTACAGTGCAGCAGAGATGTGTTGCTAAGCATCATTTGCAAATAATGTGATTTATCATTGATGATGTCTTTCCCCCCCCCCCCCTACATTCATTAGCATTTTTTGGCACGCGCGCTCCGAATCTCCAGGGATAAACGTGGAGAGGAACGTGACTGCAATGTCAAGTGTATGTACCTGCGTGGGAAGGAAAATCTTTCTACTTTTGAGCACTGGGGGAAAACATCAGGATTCAATCACTTGTGCTCGACTATTTATTACCATTACGTCTGACTCATGGAAACATTGCTACACACTCCATGAATACTCTCACCAAACATAAAAATTCAGCTGGGGACCTTGAAGTTCCATGTGCGTACAATTGGGCCCATGGGAGGAAGATTGCAGGGGCTGATGTCACAGTCGAGTGGCACGGAAGGCAGAGCTCTCCATGTTTTTTTTAGGGACAGCATTGGTAGGGAAGGGAGGACAGCGTTGTTTTAAAGCGGTGGAGATAAAAAGGCTGGAACCTAAGGGGAAATGGACGTCACAGGATGTGGGAGGAATTCCTGAGGATACGCAAAGCGTGGCAGAGGACAATCCAAAAAACATCGCAGTTCAAATGTAATTTGTGCTACCTTAAAAGACGTTGACGTCCATTGTTCCCTCCAATAGCTTTAGCAAACATTCGGCAGAATGATTAGCTGGTATTTACCGTCCTTTGTGCAATCAAAACGTTTCCAAACCAATTTTCACTCCAGCAGTATGCTACAGTCTTTTTTTTACCCGCCTCTTTGAGTTGGAACATGGGGCCCTACCAATCACATGGCGAGTGCAGCACAGACCTTTAAGTGGATTAGAACAGTGAGGACTGTGGTGCATGGTGAGACAGAAGCCCAGGCTCCAATGGATCCTCTGAACCCACGCTGTGAATCGACCAAGATGGGAGACGGAACACACGTTCCCCCCCCTCTCTTCCCCTGTTTTAAGCAGATAAGCTGCTTTCAGGGGGTCTTAGTTATACTGTGTGAAACCCAAAGACGACTCTTTGGCCCAGAAGAGGGCGAAAGCTGAAAAGTACATTCCTCGGTCGCCTTTTTCGTGATTGACTAGAGGGATTTGAGGATAAACAGAGTGGTCAGTTTTATCCCTTGTGGTTTCAGGCAGCCGTGCTGAGGTAGAGAGCGAACCTCGAATGTAAAGGCTTTCTGTTAGTCAGGTTGGAAAACTCCCCCCCCCGCACTCACCTCGCAGAAAACAGCCAACTGTCTTGACCAACCATTCTCTCCTTCCCCACAAAGCATTGTGGCGCCCTCCTCACGTCGACGCGTTTTAGTTTGTCGGCAGGTCGAGTCGCGGGTTCAAAAAAGCCGGGCCCAGTGTCTCGCTTGCACGCCCGTCCCGCTCTGCAGAGAGAGAGAGGGCTGTGGGACGGACGAGTCGCTGACTGGAGAGCGGGCGCGTCGAAGCCGCACGGCCGTGAAGTACGCAGCTAAACCACCCGCACCTGATGCCGTTCAATTTAGCCATGACGGGGCGGAAAGAGGGGGTGGGGAGCTGTTCCTCATGTCGCTATTTAACCTCTTCACTAGAGTGGAATGGGAGCAGCTGTTTTTTTTTTTGGGACTGGGCAGCATAATGGTCTGAAATGGCTGGTTGGCCTTGCTCCAGTTAGCTGTAAAAACGGGATAGTGAGAGAGGTGGGAACTGAAAAGAGATGGAAACGCTGCGGCGCGCTGCTCTGCTCCTCCGTCTGCTAATAACTGGGCCTCCACATCACAGACCATGTAAACAATCTTTCTTTTCTCGGAGAGTGAGGAGGCAGATGAAGGCGCCGATGGAAGCTAACTGCGGCTGGCCCCAGCTCAGAGACTTCGAAGTTACTGGAAGTTTGCAGAATCCGCACAAGGAGCCAGAAGCGTTGCGTAAGCAAACGGCTGTCTTTCATTTTGGGACAACTTTTGAGCCGCCGTGAAGAACGGCAGTGGATGACAAACAGGAAGTGTGAACTCGGTACACATCAGATGTTCTGAGATCCCGTCGGTCCAGTTTAAGACGTGCCGAGGCATGACAATACAAGAACGCGGCGTGCTTACGCTTCCCTCCGTAACAGATGTTCGGCTCCCAAAACAGCTGTCTACCTTTGGCACGTTGAAGTAGCACAGCATTTCTATATCAATCGCGTGTCTTAACTATTTGATTCATATTGCTGATAGGACAATTGGACGGACGATCAGGCAATTGCGTCCATGCAGAGACGGACCGAAATCCCCTCTAATCAAAGCCGTGGTAGGGAACTCTTGTTGGGTGGCGTTGAACGGGATCCGTTTCATCCGTAGACATTTTTGATTGAGACGTGATGTTCGTTAAGACACCGCCATCTGCTCGGCGTTACGGCAGAGTGGGAACGGAGACGGGAGAAGAGGAACGCCAACTCCAAAAGAGGCAGTATGGAACCCCGTCCTGGGTTCACTCAGTCTTGCGCATGGTAACCAGGCGCATCCCCTCGTGGGAAGAAGAAGAAGAAAAAAAACGGAGATGGGGACTGAGGCGTTGAGGGGCTTTTTCTCAGACGCAGCTCTTTCTCTTGTTGCCTCACAGGCCTTGATGAGCGATCAGAAGTGAGAAATCAGAGGCCTGTGGCTCCGCGGCGGAATCTAACCCAGAGTTCAACGGCGGAGAGATGGATAAAGATTCTCCCACCGAGGGAGGAGTAAAGAGCGGGGAGTAGAGTGGGCTGTGGACCCGATGCCTCTGGCAGCAGCGCGCCACTAGCCTGCCCCTTCATATCAGGACTTTGAAAGGAGGGGGGGGGTAACCCTGCGGGCATTCCTATGATGGTTTGTGTGATCAAGGCCTGCCCCAGATGCTCAAGGACCTGGAGTGAAGGGCCTCTTCCAGGATAGAGGGAGCAGGGAGGGGACAAAGGGCTGAAGCATTTCTATCACAATCTCGGAGACGAGGGGCTTGAAGTAAGCTCTCACGCTGCGGTGGCACCGTTGACATCGGCTTACTCCGGCATGATTGACACTTGACTGGGTGCGCCGCATTTGCATTGGAAATATGTGGGCATAAATAACCAGGGTTGCCTACGGATACAACACTCCAGTCCCGGTAGACTGGGTTCTTCGAAGAAGAAAAAAAAATACGCTCTCTACAAAAAAAAAAAAACGAGGATGTTTTAATCTCCTACTCATCTGGTTAATGAGACATAATGAGTAAACAATCCGGCGGCAGAGCCAACACATGCTTATTGCTTTTTAATTTGGTTTTGCTGGCAGGGCCAGCCAGCCAGCTAGCCTTGCACAGGCCCAGGTGAGGCCAGGTGCCGTCATTACCATGGGGACAGATGGATCAGCGAAAGGCAAAGTGCAGCGGCGCACTCCCACGTCGGGGCGCCACGGTGGCAGCCATATGTAGGCTCATCATTAAAAGTGACCTTTGACCTCCGACTGAGCACTCACTGGCTGTCACTCTAATTGGGTTAATTAAGATTTGCAGTTGTGATACG
>JAVQIZ010150773.1:0-2500 GCA_036023535.2 Galaxias brevipinnis | reverse complement strand
AACAGAGAGCGCCTTGCACTGGAGGAACGTGGCGCTGCGAGTGTGTGTGTGTGTGTGTGTGTGTGTGTGTGTGTGTGGCTTAGCGGCTTAATGAACACGTCAAATGTATTTAAACAAATGGATTACGCGGCGGTGCACACTCGGCTGGAAGTCGCACACTCGCACACACAAACGCAAACACACACACACACACACGCGTAGACGGGCAGGAAAGACAATCGCGTCGAGAGCCAGGCACTCGAATGTTGGGAGACGGAACGCGAGGGAAAGCCAGTGGCGGCTGGTGAAAACAATAGAAGGGCAGGGTGTGTGTGTGTGTGTGGCCCTCCCCTGCTCTTTGTTCAGGGCAGGGTGTGTGTGTGTGTGTGTGAGGCCCTCCACTGCTCTTTGTTCAGGGCAGGGCCGGAGCGCCGTGTGCACAAAGCACCGTCATCACGCCGGCAAAATGAAAACCAAAATGTCATCCGCTTGAAGCAGACGAAGAGCCGCCGCAAAGCACGTGCTGGGAAGTGTGTTGTTTCCCGGAGGTTTGGCGGTGGCCGCACGGGGAACACCGGAAAACCGATCCGATCGGCCGCAGCGATGCACGATGGGGGCTCGTTGTGGGTCCGTGCGGAGCAGGGACGGACGTTTCTGGAAGGCCCCGGTTTGGATGCTGCCAACGCGCCAGGCGAGGAAAGGTCATGGGGTTCCATTTTGGGCCGAGTCCACACACAACTGACGCATCCCCCCGACACACACACACACACACACACACACACAGACAGCCAATAATCCTGACGGAGTCACGGAACCAAAGAACAAACAACAAACATAGCGGTCGTTTGTTGTTTTATCCCCATGATTTGTTGTTCTCGTGTCCAGGTACGCTCCTCCATTTGACCTCCTGACCATGCGTTGTTCTCGTGTCCAGATACGCTCCTCCATTTGACCTCCTGACCTTGCGTTGTTCTCGTGTCCAGGTACGCTCCTCCATTTGACCTCCTGACCTTGCGGCGTAGCGCTGGCGGTAGAGCCAGCTGCCTGGGTACCTGTCTGTGTCAATACATTGATCCCCCCCCTCCCCCCCCCGATCCCGATCCATAATGAATAATGCTCTGCTATCTTGGTCATGATCCAGACACTTCTGTGCTTGCAGGTTTTGGAGCTGGTGGGGGGGGGAGTCCAGAGAATCTGCAGAAGCCCCAGACCAAAAGATTTGGGTGCTGAATGATTCACGACTTCTATCCCCGCTCGACGTCCTCCTTTGGAACCTCTCTACAAGACACACAGCCCTCGCCTTGTCATTCACCTGCTAACAGAAAATCGGACAAACCCCGTAGAGCAGTAGTGGCCCTCGCCGCGTGCGTGAGTTCCACCCGGCCCGTTGAGTGGGGACATATTTGCGAGTGGCACTGTTAGCTGTGTGGGGCAGCACCACGGGGGGGGGGGCCACAGAGAGGGTGTAAACACACTTCCACTGCGCTGTGGTCCTTTGCTCAGACGGCAGCAGAACGACCCATTGTTTTGCTGCCTCCAGCCAGGCTGTGAGCCGTCGGCACTGAACGGCCATCATCCCGGCGGGAGGCCGGTTAGTTTGACTAACGGAGAAAAAAAACGGGGGGAAAAAAACGGGAACGCTTCGGCGGAGAGGAGACCTTGGCGGGGGAGGAGCCGGGGGTGACGCGTTTTGGAAACGGAACGCGCCCCGCTCTCACCTCCGACGCGCCAGCGCAGGCTCGCCGCTTCGGGAGGGAGTCGTCACGGCGATCCCCTCTAAAGTGAATCAGGACTCAATGGACTCTCGGTAATGTAGTTTTAATCACTAGCTCTTATGTGTGCAAAGTCTATTATGCACGCTAAGTGGCCATTTTAAGTGGCCCGGGGGAATGTCCCGCCATTGCCATCGCTGAAGCATCCCACTCCATGCAAACGGTTCAACGCCAAAATTGGGGACCGAGCAGAGAGTCCGTCCAGCGGGTCTCTGCACGTGCGCGGCACCCTGCCGAAACTGTGCACCCTGATGATGTTCACGACCGAACCAGCAACTCATTTATTCTGAGGGCGTGTAAATGCTGCTTAGTATGACGAGAGCATGATTGCAAACCCTAATTACTGGGCTTCGGGGTGAGATGAAGGGGGGTGAAGTGTGTGACGAATCCCAGGGGAGAGGTTGCAGCACGCACACACACACGCACCCACGCACGCACGCACACACACACACAGACAACTTCTAACATAGACACCTACAGACACCAACTTACACACACACACACACACACACACACACACACACGCACACACACAGCCGCGTAGCCTTAAGGGATCACCCAATTAGACTGACCAATGTGAATTGAGCGGGAGCGAGCGCCTACACCTGCCGCTGTGGTTAGGAATGCCACTCTGCTTATGGCTGCCAATACGAGCCCCATTACTCTCACAGTCATTACTAAGCAAAATGTCAATAGTGTATTAGGCCGAGGAACAGGGGGGGTGAGAGAGAGAGAGAGAGAGAGAGAGA
>JAVQIZ010150747.1:7500-10756 GCA_036023535.2 Galaxias brevipinnis | reverse complement strand
CCGCGCCCCCCCGCCCCCCCCCCCCCCCCCCCCCCCCCCCCCCCCCCCCCCCCCCCCCCCCACGGCACCATGATTAAAGAATTATGTGGGGGAGCATCAACACAGCAACATACCTCCCGACGTAAACAATCATTCAGACAGGGCCCGGAGGAAGACTGCTGCAGGTTTGATAACACAAAAGACAGATACGCGTGCCTGTGCACACACAACACTCACGTCCCCACTGAAGGGGATTGCGTGGGCTGCAGGCTTCAAGGTGAAGAAGCAGTTTGGCTAGTCTACTCTATAGAATACCGTACATAGACAACAACAACAACAACATGAAAGAACAATCCAAACACTTTATGATTCTCTAGCATGAGTTGCAAGGAAGTCTGGGCTTGCGCACAGGGCAAGCTAAAGACAGCCAACAAGCAAGAGGAACAAAGACAGAGTTGTAATGAAAGGAATGTCAGCTACAAGATAAAATCCATGTAACAAGATTAAAGTAATTTAGGACAATATTGCCAAACCAAAACTTTGTCTTTGTAAAGTAGGACAGACGTGAACAAAGAGAGGCCTCTCTCTCCTACAGAGTGCGGAACGCGCTTTCATTAATTCCTCCTCCCGTCAGTCAACACTAACAAAATGGCAGCCCTGCCAGCCAAAGATTTCACCAGCCTCACACTTCATTCAACACCGCTGTCTACCGCGGCAAACTTTTATTTATTTATTTCACTTTTTTTTTCTTCTTCTGCTTCTCCTTCTTCTTCTTCTTCTTCTCCTTCTGATTCTCCTGACAATCGTAACATGCATGTGCAATTACCTGTCTGTTATTAAAAGTGAGCGTTTGATATCTTGGTGTACTCAAGGAAATCTAATAAAGAGCCGGCGCTCCTTGGTTTTCTCTCCATGCTGGTGTATAAACTAATAACATATGGAGAGATGGCCGCAGGGGGAGGTGTAGCAGTCGGCAAGCCTTTTAGCAGAACAACAGGAAGCCGGTCCGTGGCTGAAGGTGTAAACGTGACACATACACCTGCTATTTTCAGTTACAATGTTGTGCTAGTTAGCGACCAGATGGAAAAACTATGGAATATATGTTTCCATGGGTTTTATTAAAATAATAACAGAACGCCACCATTTTCCAACTGAAGGTATCCCGACTGCATTCTGTCCAGCTCACACTCAGACTCAGAGCGAGTAGGTGTGCCCCCAATGTGGTGCACTACCTCCTTGCACTTCACACCCACGTCTGTATGACAGGGCTCCGTGATTGGAGGGTAATTGGCGAGAGCCCGTCCAATGGGATCACTGTGTGACCGACCAGGAAATTGCACCTTTCATAGACATGGTCCTGCCAAGGTGGAAAGCAACACCGAACAGAGCACCACTCTGGTCTAAGCAGCAAAAAAGATACCACTTACAGCAAAGACCACTAAAACAAAAAGTGGGATTAGCACTAGCATTGTGGAGGGCTGTGCTGCTGTTCAATAGACAGCTAATTCCTCCCGTGTTTCGGCAGCTCCTCTCCTCTATGGCTTAACGACTCCTTGACTCCTTTATCCTGACGTTCCTCTCCGTATCCAGAACTGCTGAAGCAGCTCCATCTTTGATGCAGAGTCATGTTAAACGTCACGCTTTTGGAACTTTAATTAAATGCGTTAAGACCAACGCATAGATTTAGCGTTTCTCATTACTATTCATTCGATAATAATTAAAATATCCATCTGCAGGCATTAAATTGAAAAGGTAGCCATGCGTATCAACATCACAGTGTAATGAGAGCTGCGGAGACGTGTGGGAGTGAACAGACGAGGAGCAGACAGGTCCTGATCGCATGTGATGGCCCCCCGCTTATCCAATCACATCGCCCCGTTCAGACAGGCTCGCTGTAGGAACAACCCGGATGACCTCATGCATCTAAGAGACGCCAGACGTTACCACGGGGACAGGGACGCATCAATAATGAGATCGCTGTGTGTATGACAGCTCTGTCCGGCTGCACACAGAGACGCGCGCACACACACACACACACACACACACACACACAACCCACCAGAATGATTCTGCCTGTTAATCAACCATAATGATGTAAACAAGAACTCATCCCGACAAACTCGGGCGCCACCCGACAGCAATCTGTTTTAACAATAGCTCGGAGAAGACGACGCCGCACGCCTCAGCCCACCTTAGCAACAGTGGTGAGCACCCACACAGCACTGGTATAGCTACCCACACAGCACTGTTATAGCTACACACACAGTACTGGTATAGCTACACACAGCACTGGTATAGCTACACACACAGCACTGGTATAGCGACACACACAGTACTGTTATAGTTACACACACAGTACTGGTAAAGCTACACACAGCACTGGTATAGCTACACACACAGGACCTCGTGGCCCACCCTCACTGCTCGGCTCCTCTAATAGTGTTTGGTGTGTGTCCACACAGCACTGGTATAGCTACAACCCAGCACTGGTATAGCTACAGACACAGCACTGGTATAGCTATACACACAGCACTGGTATAGCTATACACACAGCACTGGTATAGCTACAGACCCAGGGCCCATCCACACCGATCGGCTCCTCTGATGGTGTTTGTCAGGTGGGGGAGGAAATGTTTGATGGCGTGCCAGATGTTGCTGTCTCAAGTACAATTCAACACAGATGGTCGTATCTCTCTCTCTCTCTCTCTCTCTCTCTCTCTCTCAAAGGCTCCTGCTAGCGGGAAGAAAAGACGCTTTCAGGTGTAAACCGAGCGTTCATATCTGCTTTTCCCTGGAGCAGCACTTTACTCTAAATAGACCTTAAGGGTTTTAACCGAGGACGTTTCGAAAGGATGGAGCGTCAATGGCCATGTATACTGCCTCTGCACTGAGGTGAACCACAACTCCCTTCAAGTAGAGATGTTAACGAGTCATGTCAAGTTAGTGCGATATAGCCATTGTGTCTGAGCATGATGGAACTAATTAGAATCAATGGCTGCCAACCAAGAGTCCTATTTCTATGTATTTCTATTCTTCCACTTTGATATTCTTCAGAGGTCTGCCTAAGGGACTGCTCTGCCTGTAAGGAAGGACGATAATTCCCGCTGTGTGGCACAGAGCAAGGAAGACGGATCAACCGATCTGCCTTTTGTTCTCTAATACTACCTTTGTTCTCCAACGCACGTGTAATTAACAGTGCGCTTATTGTAGAGTTCCTTTCCCTGTGCGTACTGCAAGGCACGACGTCTGTTTGATCAACAGCTTCCCCTGACAGAGG
>JAVQIZ010150747.1:0-5000 GCA_036023535.2 Galaxias brevipinnis | reverse complement strand
GCCTGCGGCCAAGTCCCCGTCCACAATGACAGCTGCCAGCCCACTGCACGCCTCTAGAAATAGCCTAATGACAGACGCTTGTGGAAAACATCAAGTCCCAGCCTAAGGTGGTCAAGTTTGAAAAAAAAGGAGGCTGCATTTCCCTCAAGAGTATTAGTCAACGCCAAAATCTCCCGCGGCATCGCAGACAGGATGCGCACCCCAGAGAATAAAGTCCTTGTTATGTCTTCTAAACAGAGTGCTCCCCACAGACACGGAGTGGGTGACTTAAAAAAAAAAAACAAAGCCAGCTAATTCAATAATTCACATCCATGCTGTGAAATGAACAAAAAAAACACAAAAAAAACCAAAGCTATTAAATGAGACGATAATTATGTTTTGAGTAAACATGCTTATGCCTCCTTTTTCAAAGGTCACCATGTAAAGATGTATAATATAGCCGCAGTAGTGAAACGCCGGCGAGGGAGGGCGGAATGGCTTCCAGATGGTGGGGTCCCGTGCACCATGCTGGTTGGCTGGATGGGCTTGGCGGACACACCACTCCTTTGAGAGCAGCCTGCCATGACAAACCACCACCAAGGACCTACATTGACAACCCCCCCCCCTATTCCCAGTGGCCCCTCGCCATCCCCAGCCCCGCTGGGACGGGGCCCCCTGACGTGTCCCCATACCACGTACTGTGTGTCCACACACAAACTGGATGCCATGAAAAGACATACTGTGTACTCACACACACAAACACGTGGCGCATCAGACACACACACACACACACACACTGAGAATAATCTATCCATCTACAGTCAGTAAAATCCAGCCTAGGATATAAGGAATTATCCTCTCCCTCAGAGAGAGTGACCCCCCCTCTGTGTAAGGCCTTAACTCAACACCCAACACCAGGCCTGGGAATCTCTTCCTTTGATTCTCCTGGCCAATCCAATGGAGTGGCACTGCTGAGCACTGAGTTTCCCCAAAACGTCCAGCTGTTTCCAAATGGTCCATAATAAGCGGCATGCTCCATATATCAGAAGAGCTGGGATGAGACCGTTTAATGTGTCCTGGCTCGGGGAAATCTTGACAGGCTGCTGGAGCTCCAAACTCTCTCTCCCCCTCATCGAACAGCCAGACGCCATTATTATCGCAATTCATCTCCAATTGGAATCTGCCACGGCTTGGCTATATTTCGGCTTTGGCCCGCCTCACCCCAGTGTGTCCTCTGGACCCAGCAGTAGACTGTACAGCAAGGGGAGGGAGGGAAGGAGGGAGGGAGGGAGTGGGGAAGAGGGGGGAAGGAGGGAAAGAGGGAGGGAGGGAGGGCTGTTTCAGTGCACAGATAATCAGGGCAGAGACGCCACTGCCTGCCGGCCTACTCTCCGGCCACGGACCGAGACCCGTTCAAACTGCTCCCCTGCGAGGGTGGAGGCTTTGGGGGTCACCCTTGGCTGAGCAGGCGCCCTAGGTGTGGGTTATGGTTGGTCAGTGTGGACCTGAGCCCGGGGGGGGGGGCATGACAGATTGCCCCTTCACCCAGAAAAAGGAAAAAGCCATCGGAGCCTGCTGGTCCTCGGGGAGGAACGAGCAAAAGGTGTGACCAAATGAGAAGCAAACTCCTAAGACACACCTAGCAAATATTCACACACACCCACACCCACACACACACACACTCACGCCTTTACAAACACACAACCCTCACTCCCCCCCCCTCTCTCTTTCTCTTTCTCTCTCTCTCTGTCTCTCTCTCTCTTTCTCTCTCTCCCTCTCTCTCCTTCCCCCTTCCCCCTCTCTCTCTGTACCTAAAGATAAACGCCTCACTAGGCTCTCCAGAGAGACGTCAGACTCCTCCTGTTGCGGTTGGGTTGAGGAGCTGCCATGCGGCCATCAGACACAGCTTGGCCCGAGTCAGCGTGGGAGACAGAGACAGAGTGAGGGCCCGTTCCAGGGAGCCTTCAGCTGCCTCGCGGGGGTTAAGTGCTGGGGTTCCTGGCTCGGGGTGGTTTCACCATTTCTCATCTGAAGGCCATCCCTCAGAAATACTGTATCCACCAGAATATCCCTATCGCAGCCAGAAGACAGCTGGAAGCGCACAGAACACACACACACACACACACGCACGCACGCACGCACGCACGCACGCACACACACACGCACGCACGCACGCTCGCTACTCTAAGAAGAGAACTGCGACGGTAATAACCTTATCCCAGTGTCAAGACACATTCCCCCGTCGTCATGAGAAGAAAGTGAAATAGCTAGACGGGACACCCTGGAGAGAAGGTGGCGGCCACAGCCGCGCTGTTCTCCGTGCAAAGCATGTGTCTTTGGCTGGCTTCCCTCTGTCCTGAAGGGCAGCTTAGGGCCTCCAAAGCCTTGGGATTAGCTGCCGAGCCCAGCATGCCTTAATCTGCTGCGCTTGTGTTTATTTGATGTTACCATTTTGGTTTTGACTCCCATCTCTTTGTAATGCCCTGGAATCCCCATTAGAGGAGCCGGCCGCCCCGGCCTTTTCCCGGCGAGCCCGCTCGCTCTGTGACAGGGTTCCTCGGCAGACCCGGCCGGTGTGGGGGGAGCGTGGTACGCCACGTGCTCTCCTTCCCGACGCTCGGCCTACAGCTCTCCCAGCGCGCACAACGTGGCCGAGCCCCTTCCAATCTGTTCCAAGCTCCCCAAGACCATGAGAGCGATGGCTTCTATGAGGCGAGAAGAGTTTGGACCGAGGGACTCGTTAAGGAGTTAACATCCTGAAGTCCTGACTGGTGATTCCCTTCGTAACGAGAGTGGGCTGGGATACTTAAACAAAACGAAGGCCACCTACCCATAAAGGAGAGAAACAACCTTTAGTCCTTTCTGTTGCTAAAAAGCCTTTCTGTCGTCCTTGTAGAATGAGGCCAAATGGACTGTGGCTCGTATAATGTAATAATTGGGCTCATCCTACAAGGCCAGTCAATCACAGTGCAGCAGTGTTTTCACTGAAGGAATGGCCGACGTGGAGCAGCTGTGTCAATACATTAGGGCCGGCTTCAGCTACCTCCCAGAGCAAACAGAACGGCTGCGTCTTATAAATAAATATAATATAATATATATAATATATATAGAGTAAATAAATGAAGAGATCAACAAAATAAATCCCTGGAATTTGCTTCCAAACAAAACACGGGGGGGGGTGGGGGCGTTGCGGAGAAATAAAGACGTCTGTTTCTCATACCGAGGCCTACAAAGCCCCATTCAACTCGGCAGGGACTCTGTGAGCACCCAGGCACTCCCAGCAGCTCACACCAAGAGTCTGGAAATATATGCATGTTTCATATAACCCCCACAGTCTTCTCTAAAATAACAAAAGCATCCACTACAACGACAGTGTATTGGTAACAACCTGAAATCATCAAACAATTTCAGGGTATCAATACTTAATGTGGGGACTGTTGAATGTTGATTGACTGTTTGAGGCATCTGCTTCCAATATGCCTTCATTTGCAATTGAAAACACTCACAGCAACAACACAGCAAATAAGTCCCTTAGCTGAACTGAACCAACGAAAAACAACAGGGGAGAGGGATTTCCGAACGTATGTGTTCACGATAGAAGTTAATAAAACACTTTAGGGACTGTATCCTCTCTCTCTCTCAAGACGTCTGATTTATGTACGTCCTCCATCTTTCTGACGTAACAACGTTAACGACATATTGAATAGACAATCGTCACAAATCTAGCATGGAGGCCAGCATTTATCTCCCCCCTCAGCCCGGCTGGTTGTGAGCATTTCTATTGATTGTCCTCTGACGAGGCAGCAGGGCGGTCTTCGTTGGGCAGGGATCTGATTTGTTGGTCTTTGGTGTGCTACTGAGTTGCTTGTCCTCTGTGAGCAGGACAGATCCATATGTCATGGGGACTAACCTGGAACATAGGAAAAGAGGCTCCGGGGCCGGTCTGGGACAGGAGTGTGAGTGATCTGCTGTGCTGGCTATGCAAGGCTTGTGGGCCAACCAAAGAGTGGTGTGCTTTTATATAGATACTTTTATGTTTATAGTGATAATATGAGGGATTCATATATGATATATATTGTCATCCTTAATTTGTTTCATCTTCTTCCTGGGCATCAATCATACATTGAACCAAAAAAAAATCATAGACTAGATAAAAAAAAAAGTATTCAATTTCATTCCCAAGGATTTCTTTTCATTAAGAAACAACCAAAAACATCAACCATTATAGCGTTTTAGCAAGAACTAGTAAACCCATTCCACGTTTTAATTCGGCCCCAAAACAAGATCCCATTTCAGGCCTGTGGGACTTCAGGACAAAGACTCATATTAAGTGTCCTCAAAGGGAAAACCAGTGTGCACTCACAGTCGTTTGTTGTGGTCCATTTCATTTTCTTTTCAAAGAGGCTTACAGTATCTCAAAAAAAAAAAAAAAAACGTTTTTCTTTTTTTATTATATACACGCTGAAAATGCACTGGCATTGTCGAATGCATCATATTGATTGAAGATGACGAGTAACGGACCAAACATGTATATTGTGGAGGACACGTGACAATGGCTCTCCATGGAGCAGAGGCTAGGCTGGTAGAGGTGTGAAGCTGTGCTACACTCACCACAGTGCTTAGTTCATGCTCCATCAGCAGCTTGAGGGAGCTCTGGTAGCAGGAGGTGAGGTCTCTGGTCTCAGTGCTGCCCACATGGCCTCTGGCCACCGGGCCCACAGTGTGGATCACATCTGTGGAAGACAGACACACACAGAGAGAGAGAGGGAGGGAGGGAGGGAGAGGGAGGGAGAGAGAGAGAGGGAGAGAGAGAGAGAAAGAGAGAGGGGGGAGGGAGAGAGAGAGAGCGAGAGAGAGAGGAGGGAGAGAGAGAGAGAGAACGAGAGAGAGAGAGAGAGAGAGTGAGAGAGAGAGTGAGAGGAAGAGAAAAAGAGAGAGAGAGAGAGAGAGAGAGAGAGAGAGAGAGAGAGAGAGAGAGAGAGGTTGTACCAGGGTACAGACCTCTGTTACCTCCAGTCTTC
>JAVQIZ010150740.1:0-10557 GCA_036023535.2 Galaxias brevipinnis | reverse complement strand
CCCGCGCCCGCCCCCCCGCCGCGCGCCCCCCCCCCCCCCCCCCCGGCGCCCCGCGCCCGCCGCCCCCCCCGCGGGGGGGGGGCCCGGGGGGGGGGTGTTGTGTGGGGTTTGGGGTGTGGTGTGTGGTGTTTTGGTGTTATGAGGGGTGTGGGCTGGGGGTGTGGTGTGGGGTGTGGTGTTGTGAGGGGTGTGAGCTGGGGATGTGGTGTTGTGTGTGGTGTGGGGTGTTGTGTTGTGTTGTGTGTGGTGTGTGGTGTTGTGTGTTGTGTGGGGTGTGGGCTGGGGGGTGTTGTGTGGTGTGTGGTGTTGTGTGTTGTGTGTGATGTGGGCTGGGGGGTGTTGTGTGGTGTGTGGGGTGTTGTGTGTGGTGTGGGGTGTTGTGTGTGGTGTGGGGCGTGTTGTGTGGTGTGGGGTGTGGTGTTGTGTTGTGTGGTGTGTGGTGTGGGGTGTGTGGTGTGGGGTGGGGCGTGTTGTGTGTGGGTTGGGGGCTGAGGTGGTGGTACAGGGATTGTGTTTTTGTCACAGCATTTGCTGAACTAAGTGTGTACGTGGCCTTGGGAACATCTGCCTAAAATGTTGGTTGCATATGAATTATGGAGAGGATGCTGCATAAGCTGCCTGACAGGCTAGTGCTATTAAAAAGTAATTAGTTGCTTGTTTGATTTAAATTATGGACCAAAGGTCACATGATGAAGAGGAACACTGAAACAATGGTGACTCATCAGGGGAGGAAATGGAAGTTCTTTCTCCTGACATTTGTAAACAATCGATTATAGATAATAGATTTCTAGACAATAAAAAACTCTTTCATACGTTCATTAAAAAGAAACATGCCAAACAAACTCATATACATAGAAATTATTTAAAACGTCCATGTTTGCTTTCGTGATTATTACAACTTACAAAAAAATCGGCGAAAACGTGTTTTTTTTTTTATTTTAGCTTCCTCGAGATGTAATTTCCTGCATTTCAAGCATGCTGTAGGAACTTTCTGACATTTGATTTTGTCTCAGATTAACGGCATGCGTGCTTCTACAAACTACCTGGACAGCATCTCCTCAGGTGAAAGCACTTGCTGTCCACACCTACTTATACTCTGCAAACATTTTCTCATGGCTGTCTAATGCCTCCATCTCACGCTGGAGCGGTTTGACAAGTAAATAAAACGTCTATAAATAAATGAAAGCTATGGAAGCTAAGAGGTCACCTCTTTAAAGAGATTCACTGTGTCTCAGTGCGACGAAACCAATCGAACGTCAAACACGACAAGACCTGCATCCGTTTGATTTTAAACGCTAAACCAAAGAGGCACGTATGAAATAAAAAGCCTTTCATTACACAGACAGTCATCTTTAATTCACAGGCTGTTTCAGAGTCAAAAGATACGTAACACAACCATGAAATATTGAAAAGGCCTTAGGGGTAGAGGGCTACAGCATCACCTCCCCTGGGTTAGATCAGAAAGAACCTGTGGGACTCTTTGATTATGGGGGGGGGGGGTACCAGTATGAAAGCCGGTTACCAGGCCATTGGCCATACACTTCACTCAAAATCACCGTAAATTCACAAAAATAAGGATTTTTAATTGAGGTTATAGGGTCATCTGAGCCATGGTGAGAACAACAGTCTCAGAGCTATAGTGTCCAAACGTGTAGGCAAGTGTGAAGTCTTTAAAGTTAAAAAAAATATATATATATATATATATATACGATATAAATGTCAATTGTTCATTTTTTTATCAATTTATAAAATACAAAGTGAGGGTAAAGCAAATCTGTATCAAATCAACATTTGGTGTGACCACCTTTTGCCTTTAAAACAGCCTCCCCTACCTAAAACCAATGTATAGTACTGTATATGAAAAACCAAACTCTTTATTACACATTTAATAAAGCTCTTCTCTGTAATAGGACTTTCCTGAACTATAGTGACTTTGGAAAGACCAAACCATCTTCAGTAATGACTTTGGAAAGTATTTAGATCAAACCATCTTCAGTAATGACTTTAGAAATACTTTAGACCAAACCATCTTCAGTAATGACTTTAGAAATACTTTAGATCAAACCATCTTCAGTAATGACTTTAGAACCACGTTACCACCAACTGCTTGACCTTAACGTTTTGTATACCTGTAACTGTGTGGTGAGTGCTGATGAGAAATATACAGACGCTCTGGTTGGCCATCGTTTGAGTCAAGTTTCAGATTTGTTCATGATTGACAGGTTATTAAGAGTGAGCCAAAGCTGCCTCGAGAATTCCTATCCCCTGTCTCTCTGTGGATCATCAAATAAACCTTTCTTTCCTGAGCTACCCTAAACAAAATGGAATATTTATGAAACTCATTTCCACCTGCTTGAATAGGAATGAAATTGACCAGGCAGTAATCTATCTACAGGAGCGTTCAGCCCCACCATCAGAGTCTGGTGTGTGTGTGTGTGTGTGTGTGTGTGTGTGTGTGTGTGTGTGTGTGTGTGTGTGTTTCTGTGTGTGTGTGTGTGTGTGTGTGTGTGCACATGCATGCGTGTGTGTGTGTGTGTGTGTGTGAGAGAGAGAGAAATAGAGAGAGAGCGAGAGAGAGAGATAGAGTTGATGTTGATGTTTTGCTACAGCTGCAGGCAGCCAGCTAGAGGACATTGAGGACTTGTAAGTTAATGAAGTATACAAACGCTGCTCAGTCATGATTAAGGCCTGGTCTCAGGCTGGCAGAAAAAATAAAGAGATTTTCTGCTTCAAAACCACTTGGCTCTTTATAAGAAATCTGTCCCAATACACGAGGCTGTGCGGGACCTTACTAGTGAGGGAGAGCAAGACTTTGAAGCATGGTTCTTTTGATAGCACATTCAGTATATACTATTACAGTAATTACTATCAATTCAATTGTGGGGTTCCCAGTAAATGTGTACATGTTTCAGATGTGTTTTTAATATTGCCTTTCTCATGCAATACTGAAAAGGAAAATGACCTTTAGGCTCCGTTTACTTCACCCCAGAAATGAACGGGGTTTCATAATCACTAGCATTCCAGTACATCCACGTCTGACTGTCCTAAACTCTCCATGATTAGCCATGTTTCACGCCCACACAGGTCCGTCCCCTGCTCTGCGGACCCTGGCGCGTTGGTTCAGCTGGCCGGCCCCGCTGCACTGAGCCGGGCTGGCAGTGCCCGCTGGGATGTGACAGGGGCCGTCTCTCTCAAAGGCCAGGAACAGGTGATGAGACTTTCTTTGGCTCTGCCTCGGGGGTCTCGTGACTGTCTCCCCGCTCGCTCACCTGGGATGACTCAGGGGAACCGCGGAGACAGGAGGAGGAAGGACGAAGCTAGCCCCAAGGTCTTCCTCTGTCGGGGGCAGCAAGTGGTCTGCTCACAACATAACCGACAGAACGGTCAGGAACGATCTCGTCAAAAGATGTTCGGCACGAAAATACATCATTTTGTTTTTCGCTCCAAACTATTGTGAATAACTTGATCCACTTATAACACTTAATAAAAAGGTTTAATTGAGATCAACTGTGATCAACTCAGAGGTTGTAGAGGGTCTTCACGTCTTCTAAGTTCTAAGGAAAACGTTATTTTACTTTAGCAGGTAGAAACTCACATGAATATTTGAGACAAAAATGAATGTAAGTAAATGAACTATTTATATTAGAGAACATATGGTGGTAAATCCTTGTTTAAGGGGTATACAGTGTGTTACATAAATCTAGCTTTAGCCTGTCATCATCATCTATAGTGCTAGACCAAGCTGCTCCACTGCTGCACCACATCTGTGGGTTATCCATCAAGGAGGAGATAGCAGGGCTAACATACCGTATATACACACACACACGCACGCACGCACGCACACCCGCGCACCCGCGCACCCACGCACCCACGCACCCACGCACCCACGCACCCACGCACACAGCTTCCCACCTTCCTTCCTAGCACAATGGAACGGATATAAATGCTAATTGAAGACAGTTCATTTCTTAAAATACAGTGTGGTTCATGGCCACTTCAAACTGTTCCTTTTTTTCCCAGCGTGACTGTTAATGTCTGCCTAGTCTGGAGGGGGTTGTAATGTTGTAATGTTGTGACCAAACTAAAACAAACACATAGTAACATGTTGGAATGTTGTAACCAAACTAAAACAAACACATAGTAACATGTTGTAATGTTGTAATGTCGTAACCAAACTAAAACAAACACGTAGCAACATGTTGTAATGTTGTAATGTTGTAACCAAACTAAAACCAACACGTAGTAGCATGTTGTAATGTTGTAATGTTGTAATGTTGTAACCAAACTAAAACAAACACATAGTAACATGTTGTAATGTTGTAACCAAACTAAAACCAAACAAACACATAGTAACATGTTGTAATGTTGTAATGTTGTAATGTTGTAATGTTGTAACCAAACTAAAACCAACACGTAGTAGCATGTTGTAATGTTGTAATGTTGTAATGTTGTAATGTTGTAATGCTGTAATGTTGTAATGTTGTAACCAAACTAAAACAAACACATAGTAACATGTTGTAATGTTGTAATGTTGTAACCAAACTAAAACAAACACGTAGTAACATGTTGTAATGTTGTAACCAAACTAAAACAAACACATAGTAACATGTTGTAATGTTGTAATGTTGTGACCAAACTAAAACAAACACATAGTAACATGTTGTAATGTTGTAATGTTGTAACCAAACTAAACCAAACAAACACATAGTTAGATGTCACACCAACAGGTTGAACAAAACACTCCGGTTTTGGGGCCGGTTTGATTACAGAAACACGATAAGTGTTAACAAATGTCTGTCTCTGCCAAGGGAAATCTGTGCGACTCTTGAATTTAGATTCACTCAGCCCATGCCGCCAACAAACACACTCATATAAAACGTAAAGTCAAAGAGAAAAACAACAGCAGACAAGGCCCCCGTGGAGCTCCGTGGAGTAAATGCTGATCAGGGCTGCTGCACTGCTCAAATCAATGTGCCTTTGAACTAATGTGAATGTGCTGCTGATAGGAATCTGATGGAAGTGCTCTAAAACGCTCCAGTGATCCTTTCCTATATTCTCACCCCGTAAAAGCGTTTACCACATTAGTTAATGATCTGTTAGAGTAATTCACAGTTCACACGTTGTTGTTTTATAGTAATGGGTGTAAATCAATATTAAAAACGATGCAGATGTTCAGGGGCGTTTATTTTCCAGTACTGCAAGACAGGCCAAACACAGAATGGACGGACATGAGGGGAAAAGTAATGTTTTTCTATGAAAATAGTCAAAAGAAAGTAAAATAAAAGGGAAAAAGGGAAAAAGTAAACTAGCCAAGGTAAGTTGAGTTGAACCGTGTTTTTTTGGGGGCTGCAGACGTTTTATCCTAGACAGCTTGTTATCTTGATGCCCCTCGTATCCTAAGCTGATTGGCAAAGCTGCCTTACTAATGGGCTGATTGGCTGTGAGAGACAGCTTCCATGGCTGTCAGAACTGTCCATGGTGCTGAAAGCTTTGACAGCTGTGCTTTATGGCCATCGGCGCTGTCCATCGCGCTGAAAGCTGCTAGTGCTGGTCTTCAAGCCAACCGGGGCTGTCCATGGTGCTGAATGCGGCCAGGGCATGTCTTCAAGCCAACCAGGGCTGTCCATTGTGCTGAACACAGCCAGCGTATGTATTATTTATGCTAGCCGGAGCCGTCCATGGCGCTGAATGTGGCCATCGTATGTATTCATGCTAGCCAGGGAGCTGTCCATGGTTCTGAATGTGGGCAGCGCGTGTCTTCATGCTAGCCAACGCTGTCCATGGTGCTGAATGTGGCCAGCGCGTGTCTTCATGCTAGCCAACGCTGTCCATGGTGCTGAAACTTACTTTTTGACAGTTGGTCTTCATGCCGTCGGCGCTGTCCGTGGTGCTGAAACTTGGACTTTGTGGAAAAGTGACTGCAGGAATTCTTGGTTTATGTTACCTTGCCCCCAGCACCATAATTTGTATCTAGTTTGGTCGTTTGTTTTTAAGTGGTATTCCTGTTGTCATTGTCTGAGGTCTAATTTACATGGTTCAGTTCATTTTGATAGTTTTTAAGGATTTTGATAGTCCAATTGTTTCGTAGCATCGGTAACAAAAATGTGTCCAACAAATCAAATGTATTTGAAGAGTGTGTTGAAATCACTCCATTTCATTTGAGTGACGTTGCCATGGAATGCTGATTAAACTATTTTTGCTTGTTGCTTCTAATCTATCGTAGAGATGTGGAAATCCATGATCAAAACCAGACTTCTCAGCTGAAGACACCT
Organism: Galaxias brevipinnis; assembly: GCA_036023535.2. Classification (NCBI taxonomy): domain Eukaryota; kingdom Metazoa; phylum Chordata; class Actinopteri; order Galaxiiformes; family Galaxiidae; genus Galaxias; species Galaxias brevipinnis. The sequence goes on along the minus strand of JAVQIZ010150740.1, from coordinate 4,285 downwards.
CAGATGTAGTTTTCTTCAGTTAGTAGACTGTTGGCTGATTGAGCATGCAGATGTATGCATACTGCAAAAAAAAGTTATGCAATCTGTGCAATCAACATATAACAGTGCAGCTCTCGTCCCTTCCAAAACTACAAACCCATCATGCCCCCCTCCAGCCCTGTAGAAGATGAAATACACGCTAAAGGGACAAAAGAAGCCTTAGAGAAATTGCTGGGGAAAAAAAAAGAGCTTTGTTAAAGGCAGCCTTTGAAGATGAAGTTATGGAGTGTGTAGAGTTAGACGCAATCTCACACACAGACACGGCAACACACACACACACACACACACACACACACAATCACACAATCACATCCCCACTAGTTAAGGAAAACTCACACAAACACAGGTCTGAGAGGATTGAACATAACTGCCACACACACACATACACACACACACACTCCCACAAAGAAATGCTGCTGCCTTTGCAGCTTCAGAGCAGAGACCATAGGGAGTGTATGGATGGAAGGATGTAAGGATGTAAGGATGGAAACATGAGAGGTGGAGAGGGAGAGAAGCAAAGGAGGGAGGGGCTGGAGAGAGAAACAGCCAGGATAAAAGTCGGGACAGAGAAAGAGAGAGAGAGAGAGAGACAGAGAGAGACAGAGAGAGAGAGATGGAGAGAGAGAAAGAGAGAAAGAGAGAGAGAGAAAAAAGAGAGAGAGAGAGAGAGAGAGAGAGGCACAGGCAGACATCCCAGAATAAATGAGTGACTTCAAAAGCCCTCACATCTCCTCGTGCGTCCCCAGACTCCCACACCCATCTCCCTGGGATGGAACAAGAGCATTGTGGAACTCTGTTCATTAAGAGCCAGACTGGGGTGTCTGCAGCGCCTTCCCTCACCCCCCCCCTCCCCCCTTCGCCTCCCACCCCCTCCTCCTCCACCTCTTCAAAGGCCCTGCACATCCTCATCACTGACTGCTGTTTTGAAAGGAGAGGGAACCATAGCTTTTGTCAGAGAGGGACAGAAAGCTGAGCACTATTGTTGGCGAGGGAACTTGTGGATAATGAGGACACTTGTACCGTCAACCTAGAGAAGTCAGGGAAGACACGGATGATCAGTAGATTCTTTAAGAGGACGGACGGATTACATTTTTACACAGTTCTTCTCTGGACCAATTAACACCCCATGTTCAGGCTACCATGGTGAGTCTTTGAGGGAAGAGCGTTGTTGTAAGCGTCTTTATTCAGAGCATGGTGGGACATCGATGTTAATTACGTAGAACTGAGACTCAGTGACTAAAAGCATCACCTTAAAAAGGGCAGAGTCCATTCTATTCAAAGCTATCAACTCCCGTTTCAATGTGTTTCTGGACCTCCTTCTAAGATGTCAGAGGTGACTTTGAAAGGAGGCAGCTCCCCCTGCTGGTTGCCATGACAGCCAGGTGTTGAGAGGAGGGATGGTGAGGGAGTTGGGCCCGTTGTGTGTGTGTGTGTGTGTGTGTGTGTGTGTTCGCGTGTGTGTGTGGGTGTGTGTGTGTGTGTGTGTGTGTGTGTGTGTGTGCGTGTGTGTGCGAGCATGTGTGTGTGTGTGTGTGTGTGTGTGTGGGTGTGGGTGTGTGTGTGTGTGAGTGCGGCGTGCGTGCGTGCATGTGTGTGCGAGCATGTGTGTGTGTGTGTGTGTGTGTGCGCGACGTGCGTGCGTGCGTGTGTGTGCGAGCATGTGTGCGTGTGTGTGTGTGTATGGTCGGGAGGTCTCCAGCTGGCCAGATAAATGGTGAGGCCTCTGAAAGGACCATTCTCTCCATAGTGAATGAAAACTTCATTTGTCATCCAGGAGGAGAAAGAGTACAGGGCGCCTCTGTCCGCCCGCCATTCCGTCTTGATTAGAGCTGAGGTGACCTACAGGTAGGAGCCAGGGGCCATGGCAACCGTAAAACACAGAGGACAGGAGAGCGAGCCGCAGCCGCAGCATCAGGACCGGCTGTGCACGACTCCTCCTAAAGTTACTACACTGCTCGCTCTATCTCTCTGTCTCTCTCTCTTTCTCTCTCTCTCTCTCTCTCTGTCTCTCTCTCTGTCTCTCTCTCTTTCTCTCTCTCTCTCTCTCTCTCTCGCCCTTCCTCTCTCTCTCTCTCTCTCTCTCTCTCCCTCCCTCTCTCTCTCTCTCTCTCTCTCTCTCTCTCCCTCTCTCTCTTTCATTTACTGTTTAAATATTGTTCTTTCTTTTTGTAGATACATTTGGAGATGATGAAACTGAAATACACTTTTCATCTGGCATGGAAAACCATAACCAAGATAATATCTGTCTCCTAACAGTCAATTCTATGGTGCTAACACCAGGCATGTCCAAATGAAGACGTCTGATTGGAGGTGTCAGGTGAGCGAGTGTTCTGAAGCCGGCACACAGACTCCTTCCTGTTTACATCAGAGCATTTCCTGTTGACATGACAGAGCATTACTGGCAACAACAGCCTGAGCTAATTGGATGATGGGTAAACCAAACGCTGAAGGAAAAGGGTTTTGCTGATGCTGGAGAATTCATCTGAGAAAGGATTACGTATTCCAAATAGATCATCCTGTGGAAAAATTTCATACCATCATTTTACATTTGGAAAAAAATTACAATGTAGTGACAGCGTTTAAATATGGATAAATGTGTTCACCATCACACAAACTTACACCATTCCCTAAAAGTGTAGCAAAATACCGACATATAAAAAGCCATTTCTGCTTTCTGACCGTGTCTACTTTACAGAGATATCTTAAATAACCCCCCACCCCCTAGGGGGTCAACTCAAGCAGACAGGCTGGATTTAAACATGGAAGATAGGAAGGATTGGTGTTATTGTCCGAGACAGCTGACCTTACCAAACCCTTAGAGTATATACATTCTGTTGTGTGGACAGAAACTCTGCTGCTGACACAGGAATAGAGCCAGAATGTGTGAGGGGGAAGACTTCCTGGTTCAAAAGGTCAACTTCCTTATTGGAGCCTCCGTTGAACCCTCCAGCCTTTATTTATTAATTAATCCCAGGGATTAGCAGGTAATCTATTGGAGTTAAACCTTCCTATCAAAATGATTTCCCTTTATTTATTTTTTACTCTCTCTATCAGGAAAAGGTAATGTAATAGCCACTCGAGTTTGGAATCGCCTACTTAAATACTATCTACTATAACTCAATGAGTACATACTAGTAAATACTGACTACTTAAACTGAAATCTAGAATACTACTTTTTACAAAGATTTGATTATGTTGTTAGTATACTCAACTGAGACATGTGACCAAAACCCTGGCATTTCATACTCAAATTTCACATACTTTGTACCGTTGACATACTGCATTCTCATTTTCGGTCAAATGTAGTATGTTAAGTATGCATAGTAGGCGATTTCGAACACAGCAACTGTGTTTCTTTAAGTGAGCAGGTGTGACTGGGACAATTTGAAGTGTCATCATCCTTTCCATGAACGTTTTTTTTTTGAAAACACAAATCTTTACATTTCAATCCAGCCGACTCGGATGAAGCAGCCATGACAACAACACTCTTTAGTTTCTCCATCTTTTGAGACACTGTCTGAATAAGCAGAGGTATCGTTTGGCTCAGAGGCTTGATTTGAGTAGATTATCCTCTTTAATTTTCTTGTTTAATCGTTTGATCCCTGCAAATCAAAACAATCTGTAATCAACAGTTGAACTTGGAGGTCGAGGACTATAAAATACCTCTATGTTATTAAGTCAGAATGAACTGAACACAAAACACATCAAACACTGAGACTAGGATAACAAAGGAAGGAGAACTCACCAAAATGTCTTCTTTTGTTTTTCCTGAGATGTGCATCATACAGTAGGTTATTCATGAGTAGATCTCCTGTATGTACTGAGGACACGGGGCTGACAGTACAAAGGCTGCTTTTAATTTTACAACCAAATCTAAACTGGAACAGTCATCCAGTGAGTAGTCATGTACAGTATATGGATTGACTCTGTTGAGCTATCTAAATTGGAACAGTCATCCAGTTGGAGTAGTCATTTACAGGGCTGATTCTGTTGAGCTATCTAAATTGGAACAGTCATCCAGTTGGCGTAGTCATTTACAGGGCTGACTCTGTTGAGCTATCTAAATTGGAACAGTCATCCAGTTGGAGTAGTCATTTACAGGGCTGACTCTGTTGAGCTATCTAAATTGGAACAGTCATCCAGTGAGTAGTCATGTACAGTATATGGATTGACTCTGTTGAGCTATCTAAATTGGAACAGTCATCCAGTTGGAGTAGTCATTTACAGGGCTGACTCTGTTGAGCTA
>JAVQIZ010150734.1:0-16787 GCA_036023535.2 Galaxias brevipinnis | reverse complement strand
GTGTGTGTGTGTGTGTGTGTGTGTGTGTGTGTGTGTGTGTGTGTGTGTGTGTGTGTGTGTGTGTGTGTGTGTGTGTGTGTGTGTGCAGCTGCAGTAACCTTAAAATGCAAGCTCTGCTTGTACATGGCCAGAGGAGAGCGTCTCATATACTTGACTCTTTTCATTGGGCAGACTATCTATCAACCTTACAGTAACTCTCTTGCTCTTTCTCTCATTTATTTTTTCTATTTCTCTCACACATGCACACTGACATTCACAGATTTTAGGGAAGTGAAGCTGTGGGAGTGTTTTAAAATGCACCCAATTGCTCAGAAGTTGAAGGTTTACTTTCTTTTTTTGCATGATTCATTTATTTACATGCTGTGGAGAGTCCTGCTTCAGGATCAAAGCTCTCACCATCGGCTGTATTGGAGGGATGTTTGAAATGGAATTTAACTACGTGCATTTGTTGTACATTTCTTACCAAATGTATTTGCAGTGAAAGCATGTTCTTTGACACAGTTTGTATCCTTTGGTGGACACAATAGACCCTGGCAGTGCCGACATACGCTAGGCTCTGCCATGTCATTTGATTTAAAAACAATGGCATAATTTTCAAAATAATGTTCCCTATTGCTTACAGTTAGTTGACTCATGTAACATCTGCGCCACTGTAATATCTAATAAGCACTATACATATTTATATTTTGACCAGTCTTTGTAGAGCATCACTTCATTGGGAATTTGTCACAGAAAGTAAAATATCCTGCTTGTGTTACAAAATACAACTTTCTTGGTTTTGCCCGTAGCATCCAGTCTGTGACACATTGTGACAATGTCCACAGGCCTGGTCATCAGCCTTTCTGTATTTATCAGCCTCTCCCTGGTATGCTGCTCCGAAACCTCTTCTATACGTCCCAGGGCTACCCGTTTCCCTAACCATGGTCCTGGGCAGAGGAGGGGGGCCACGTTCGAGGATTAATCGATCTGCTCCGCGCTTCCAGGGCTTTACTTATCTGATTGGAGGCCCTCCGATTTTTGATCACGCCGATCAAACTCGTTCAATGTCAAATGTGTTCACTGTCAATGGAACTGCAGAGGTTCATAGAGCATCGCAAAGTATTTTGTAGAAAAAAGTTTTGCAGTATCAGCACAGTTCTATATATAAATATATAATGGGCCCCAACATTCTTGCCATTGTAAATAGCTCTCTGTCCTCTGTTCCATCTTCATTCAAACACGGCGCGGTCCAGCCCCTCTTAAAATGTTTTTGATCTTAAGATTCCACAGTACTTAGCCATTACAGACCCATTTCAAAATTGCCTTTCTTATCCAAGGTAATTCTGTCCCAGCTTTTACCTTACCTAGAACAATATAATATTCTGGACAAATTCCAGACAGGTTTTAGGAGGACGCACAGCAAGGAGTCAGCATTATTGAAAGTCTATAATGATCTGCTCGTCACTGTCGACTCTGGATATTGTGCCGTGTTGATTCTTCTCGACCTCAGTGCTGCTTTCAACTCAGGGGATCATGCCATTCTTGTCGACCGCCTTGAGCATGTGTTCGGTATAAAAGTTTTGAACAACAGTTAAAAACAGTTTAGATCAACTTGCCACCTATCTTAAACCTCACACCAGGAACCTGTGGGTAATTTTTTGACTCTGCTTTAAAATCTGACAAACAGATAAATGCAGTGGTAAAATCCAGTTTCTTTCAGTTACGGAACCTCTAAAAAATAAACCATCTCGCTAAAAGTATCAGGAAAAAGTCACCCATGCTCTGATTTATTCTCGACTTGATTATTGTAATTTCCTGTACAATGAGATCAGCCAGTCATCTTTGCCTCGCCTGCAGCTGGTCCAAAACGCTGCAGCAAGGCTTTTGAAGGGTTCCAAAAAGAGGGACCATATTTTCACTATTCTGGCCTATCTTCACTGGCTCCCAGTTTGCTATAGAATTGATTTCTAGGTCTTGCTGTTTGCTTTCAAAGCTCTGAATCAACTTGCACCTGCAGTCACAGATCTCCTGAGACCTTACACTACCTCTAGGTCTCTTAGGTCATCTGAATTGGGACTTCTGGCCATCCCGCGCTCCAAACTGAAACTGAGAGGCGACTGCGCCTTTGCAGTTACAGCCCCCACGTTATGGATTAGCCTTCGATCTGATCCGCCCCTTCTGTTGATTGTTTCAAGTTACAACTTAAAACGTTTTTTTACTCATTGGCGTTTCAGTGATAATAGTGTTTTTTATGCACAAAGTTTGCCTATAGTGTATATCTCACAACTATTCTTTATGTTTGACCTAGTGCTTTTAAATGGCATTGTACAGCACTTGTGCTCTATAAAAAAACTTGATTTGATTTGATATATCCAGATATAATGAAATGGAAAACTTGTAATCATAATATGGCAAATATATCCACCTCCTTTGGTTTACTATATCACACATATCATATAGTTGACAATATGGCATATTATAGCCACGGTCCTCCAGCCCTCATCATGTTTACCTGTGGGCTTAGAGGAAGGTCAGTGGGCAGCCATTGCTTCTCTCTCTAGCCAGGGCAACGGCATTGGAGGAGCTGTGCTGAAGCTCCGGTTTCCCTCTAAGTGCCCATCCCGATCCCTTTCACAGCCCTATCGTTAAACAAGGCTGTAAGCTAGATGTCTTTGTGGGAGCTTTACACGGATTCAGCGGGACTGGCAAGCAGGGGGAATCACATACTGCAGCCAGGCACACAAAACATATTGAACAACATGGATGACACACTGCAATGGGAGGAGGGCGGAAGGCAAGCCCACTATAGAAGGTGTTTCTTTAAAGGTAACTAAGGTGACATGTTAATGGGCACTCGTCTTATCTGAAATACAAGTTGGACAGATTCAAAAGCAGAAGATTGTCCATAAAGTGTCTCATTATATGTGATTATAAAAGACACCATTAAGGTTAAAGCGTTTTGCTGTTCTAGTCAAGTGTGAGTCGGAAAGGGAGCTTTCTACTTTGATAATTTTGGGACAGGGAAATATCGAATGTGTGCGCACGCAGTGTTTTGATTGGACTTATTCTGTTCTTTAAGGGCTGAGCAGTCAAAAGAACCGCTGTTGTTTATGTAAACCAGATCCTCTGTGCTGCTCAGAAAGGCTACAGTATGAACCCTCTCTTGCTCTGGCAGCCTCAGGGTGCGTGGTATTGACACCTCAGGGCACTGGATGTAAATGGCTCTGCTCTGTTGTTGCCTCAGCTCATTTAAAAACAAAAAAACAATGAAGACCTATGTTTGCCTACAGCCTGTACATAATAAAATATTACTGTGAAAACAGTATTCCATTATCCTCCAATAAATGCATGCATTTAAATGCCAACAAAACAGTGGGTTCATTACAATGGAAGTTGGTAAATGGAATTGTAATATTTTGTGGGTTCAGGTTGGCGTAGAACATTTTAATTGCTAAATAAACTTGGTCACCAAAATGTATATAATAATTTATGTGTTGAGAGGTAACCTTCAGCAGCTCTGCTTATAAACCCACTCCTCTATCTAACATTCTCTCAGACACACACACACACAAGGTTTTCTTGCCTGTCTGTGATTGCCTATGCCTCTTGAAAGCTCTCTGTGGCTAATGACAGTGTTTGTTCTCTCTCCACAGACACTGGCTCGGGATCAGGAGATGATGGTAAGATTTCTTCTCTCCTCCTCTCTACCACCACCGATCTCCCTGTCTCCCCTTACATTTGAAGATATTCATTCGAACAACTCACTATCATGGAAAATGCTATCCATTAGGGAGTCTGAAACCATTAGTCTTTTGTGTAAAATATAACAAAATAATTTTTCGTTTCATTATAAGACCAGATAGATGTATCTAATTTGGGAAATGAACGTAACAGGCTGTTAGTACAAATTATAGGTGTACACAGATTCAAGCTGTCTGATATACAACAGCATCAACAGTAATGCAGTGATACTGCAATACACATGTAACATATGCATCATTTAAGACAGTTACACACACAAACACACACACATACAAACAATTTAGTGTCTGCTAGCGGAGAGAGAGAGAGAGAGAGAGAGAGAGAGAGAGAGAGAGAGAGAGAGAGGCAGGCGGACAGACAGATAGTAAAAAAGATAACTCATGCACACAGTCATGTCCAATTTTGGGCCGTTGGTACCAACGAATTGTGTGTGGGTGGGGGTGGTGGGTACAAGCGAGAAAAAAGAGAGATCATTACACATTTCAGGTGACTTACTCATTTCCTGTCCTCACCTACACTCAACTTGTCAGAGGAAAAAAGCTGGCAACATTACATTCCTTTTCTTCCTGAGAAAAGCAGGTATAATTAGACTGTCCAATTATTTTTCAGCAGTAAATGTGAATGTGTGTGTGTGTGTGTGTGTGTGTGTGTGTGTGTGTGTGTGTGTGCGTGCGTACATGCATACAGTGTTAGTATCTTCACACTACATGCACATGTGTTTAACAGTAATTACCACAAACCAAAGGGAGTTTCAGTGTGCAAAGTCTTTATCATGGCATTCAATTAATGCTAAAATGCATGAAGGATAGGCTAAAGGTGTCAAAAATGCAAATGGCCTAGAAGGCAGTTTTCTTCTAAAGAGGAAAAAGAAAAGAGTCAAGAGGAGGTCGACTTTGAACGATTGATGTGTATGTTTGGGAGTGTTGGTTTATGTGTAAATGTGTGAACAAACACTTCATGTATGTGAGAATAGTGCATAGCCTTTTTCACATGTGTGTGTGTGTATTTGCCTTTATAAGAGTGTCACCTTTGATAGCACACGAGTCCGTTCTTGGGTAAATTATCTCCTTCATTCTGTTTCTTAATTTGCTTGCATGTGTTGAGGGAATAATGTCCAGGATAGATTTGAACTCTCGCTCCCTCAAATAGGAAAAGCGGAAATGAAAACAGGCGATGAGGTCAGCCAGAGAGACGGGTGGGTGGGTGGGTGGGGGGTGTTGGGGAAGAGAGAATGAAAAAGATAACGGAAGAGAGGAAGCAGGAGGCAGAGGGCGATAACGGAGGATGGAGGGATAGAGAGAGAGAGCGAGAGAGGGGGGGAGAGAGAGAGATGGTGGAAGGAGATCAGCAGTGATAAGAGGGATAGCAGGGGACAGGTAGTGATAGATGGAGTGATAGGAGGGATGGAGTGGTGAGAACGGAGGAGAGGAGGTGGAGCAGGAGGAACTCCGGCACTATATGGCCAGAGGAGAAGGTTAAAGATGGGAGTTATAAAAGAGGCCAGCGAGGGTAGCAGTGGCACTAGCAGTAGAAACAGCCCCAGTAAAAATCAAATGATTTTTAATGGCCAGCGATAAATCCAGGCACAGAGCCTGTTTATAGGGGGTTCTGGCCGTTTTAGACGGGGGATAGATAAGGATATTTTAGGGGGGGTGATTAGGGTGTGTGTGTGTGTGTGTGTGTGTGTGTGCGTGCGCGCTTTATCTGATTAGTGCAGAGGCGGGCTGTGACTGTGGATGGAGAAGCCCCGAGGCTTCAATCTTCTCCCTTGGCTGCCAAGTCACCAAAATGGAAGCTTGTCCAAATCAAATTTGAGTTGGGGTCATGGAGAAACAGGCCAAATGAACAACTTTCAATTCAGCAAGGACAACTAAAGAAAAACGTATTTGGTCCACAATTTTGCCTAATGCATAATGTGCCCTTCGGTGACCCTTATAATGGCCCCTTATTGGATAAACATTCAAAACAGTCCGGCATGAATCAGCTTACATTTGGTGTAATATTAAACTTTTTCTGCCAGTGAATGATATAGTATATAGTATATGCCTATATTCTTGTAGCTACTTTGTTTCATTGCAACTTCTACCTCTTAGTTTTCCCAGCACACCATGAGTTGCAAGGTGGACTTAAAAAGATTGACCTAGACCCTTTGGAAGTTAGAGTTAGTATAATAATGTAACTGAAACACACAAGTAGCTGGTCTACTTCCTGATGGTAAGTACTTCCACATCTTACAGCAATACATCTGTGATCTGTGTTGGCATATCAACACTGCTGTGAAGCTAATTGAAATACCATAGCTCATTGGAGGTAATTAATCTAAAGATCCCACCTTTGCAGCTGCAATATGGATTTGGAACAACTTCATTAATTTGCTAAAAGTGTGAGTCTATTACCGAGCATTTATTAACTCAATTAAAATTGATCTCCTATAGCAGAGACACACGGCGGCATAAAGGACGTCTTGTAAAGAAGTTGGCTGAGGGTTCAAAACGCTGCTGATGGCGTGCTGCAGCTCCTACAGGAACATACATATCACACATTTTACACTGGAGCTTTTCGGAGTGTGCACCAACATGTCTGGGTATGTTTTACCCTCAGTGCAGAACAATGCTATGTTGGTAAAGTTGTCTAGAAATTCCCTTGACGGCCCCTGGCCTAATCCTGATTTAACGCTCGACTAGAGTGTGGTTTATCAAGGCTCAATACGGTACGAACACAGCCACCTCTATTGGTACAAACTGTCGGTTTTATCTAAAATAGAAATCTGAAGATGGCATCCATGCATTGGAAAAGGTATCGTCAGCAACCTATTCTAAACCCAAATGGTAGTGGTTCTTAGGACAATTCTTCATGGTTTCACTCCGTAATGAAGTTGGTGATGTGGTCGTGGCTTGCACCATGGTTTGGTTATGATGCTGTGCTGCACCACGTGCTGCGCTAATCAGAAAGACCCACAAACAATGCCCAGTACTAACCCCTTGTTGAAAACCTACAAGACAGTGTTATGGCTGGATAAAGTCCAACATCAAAGCTGTTCCCAGGAAGGACTGGGTCTGAATTATCTTCATGGCAACCCTGAGAGAATATTGCTCGAAAAATAAATGTGAGGACAGTCAGCACTGTAACCTTAGCCCAGTCCTGTGTATTGCTTTGAGTTAGTCATATTCATACTCAACATAAAACACAAATCCAACTTTTTTTTTTTTTTTACTGCCGAGCCCATGTTTAAATATTGCTAGCATGGAAAAGGCTTGGTTGATGGGCTTTATTTAGATTGAGCGATACATCATTACAAAGGAGTGCAGGATTTGCAAAGAGATGAAAGCACAGTCCGTAGATCCCTTTGTGGCCATCTCCTCTCCTCTCTCGCTCTCTCATTACCCGCTCCTTCTTCTATCTATCTCTCGCCTCCCTTTGTTCCCACTGCGTTCAGCCAGCGGCTCGTCAAATCAAATACCGCTGGAATTCTTAAAATCACTGTGGCCCTCGCCGCAGTTAATGACATGCAAATCTGGGAACAATGTGTGAGTGTGTGTGTGTGTGTGAGAGAGAGAGAGCTGCGTGTGGTTGGGACTGTGAGTGGAGGGACATAAGGAGGCTGGGGGGCGAGGTGAGAAGAGGGGGGAGAGTGTTGGTGTGGGGGTGTCAGCCGTATGCTACGGCTATCTGTGGGAGGGGGAATTAGAATAGATAGGGTCACCTTCAGGTTATCTCCGGCTTTTACTGTCACCAGGTTTTTATTTTCATTTATTTTGTCGTGCCGGAATAAGGGAAGAGGGTCTGATGTGGAGCGGGCCACTTACTGGGCAGGGGCGAGGGATGGGAGGGATAGAGGGGGTGAAGCCTTTTCTGTAATGGTAGGATTAGGGAGGGAGATTAGTTGGCTAGAACAGGAGAGTCAGGTGGGCATACCAGATGAAGAGAAGAGCGAAAGAACGAGTGAAAGCAAATGAGAGAGGGATAGAGAGAGAGAGAGAGAGAGAGAGAGATTAGGAAACCGGGAGACAGACTGATGAAGTACCATACAAGAATAGGAGCATACAGAGAAGGTGATTGGAGCAACAACACTTATACAATTGACCTCATGCATGCAAACTTTAAAATAATTATTGCATACAGGCTGGAAATAATAGGGCTATTAACCAGTTCAAACAATTAATAAGATCTGACTTGAACTGCTACCCTTTGAGTTCAGATATTCTCCTCATCAGCTCAATTGTCCACACCAAGTGTGATTAAAACAGCATGTGGAGAAATAAATGCTGGATTAATACTTTGCTGGGCTACAAAATGAATAACCATGTTTGATTTGAAAGCAAGTTCATTATGATGGTTAACCAAGAAATGTTTCAGTTTTGTGCAGATTGCAAACTGAAAGGACCACACAGTACCTCGATACATTGTCACTGACAAGCTGGCAAATCTCTGTCAATATGAGGAAAAAAGTATGATTGAAAGGTCTAAACTACCTTCTCTGATTACCGTAGAAGATTAGTGACCTGTATAGGGGAGGTCATGTTGCACAGATGTGGCCCTCTCACTGCTCCCTCACCTTCCCTGTGAGGTTCAGGTTATGCCTCAGTATAGATGTGCCCCCCTGTGCCCTTCTGGCGCTGGGATTTAAAGTGGTCTTTTAAATCGAATGGCCATTCAATAGTAAAAGAAGTAGCTCAGCCATTTCGCCAGTCGGTCCTGGACTACAAGGGAAATGGAGTACGGTACATGAAAACCGCCATGAAAACACCCTCTTTTATAACCACTCTAAGTTGTTTACCATAGTGCCTTACACTTCACATCATGCATGGAGACCAGCACTCACAGATGAGTATTTTACATAGAGGTTGGTTGGCCCGTGCTTAGTGCAAAGAGAGAGTATCACTGCCACTTATTCATTTATAAGGCAGTCATACAGAAACGACCATCTTATCGTACATCTTTATTGCAGTTTAGAGTTACTACCTGTAGTACCAGGGCAAACGACTGGAAACTACCTGATGTCTTCAGGGCTTTCTCAGAAAAGCAACTTTAGAGAATTTTTCATCTTATATTTTAAATATTATTCAAGAAGTGAAAATGTTTTATTTCTAGGGTCTTCTAAATCTTTGAATGTTTTTTCAGAGATGGCTAGGAATCCTCTGGTTGTGAGATTTTCACGTAATTGCTGCTGTGAGTTCAGGGTCAAGTATAAATTAAATTGTTAAGGTTATAAAGGGGCTAATTCTTAGTTTTAATTTATTTTAAAATTGTACACAGATTGTACTGAGGGCATAATAGCAAAAGAGACCCCTGCTCAATTTGATTTGGTTTCCATCTTTAAATTAAAAATAGTGTTATCGATTCCCTACTGCTAGCACTCACCTCATCACTGTGCCACCATGCAAAGCTTACCCAAGCCTCACCCAAAAAGATTGCCTCTATTAGAATGAATGGTGAACTCCGGCATGCCTATTCTGCAAAAATAGCCCTATTTAGTCCTTGTCTTTATTTTCTCACTGTGTTCCAGACATATACACTATTAGATGCAATATACTTTCAGTTACCATGGTAACTGCTTTTTCGCCAATGTGCTACTGATTTGATAAAAAGCTAGTGCTATTGATGTCCTTTAGAGAAATATCCTAAATTGCTTTTCCTCCATCCCACACTATTGTTTCCTGAGGCTGGCGTTGGGTCATAACAGAATAAAAAACAGTGCTCTAATCATGCTAGCTATCGTTCACCACGTAGCTATCTTGGCTCATTAGCACCCATGTTTCTCAGGATGGTGGTACTAGTGAAGCCATTGAAGCGTTGCGCTCACAGGAATGGTGTGACCTCAAAAGTGCACTGTGGCCTATGATCTTTGCTTGTCAAGTGAATGACAACTTGGTTGAAAAGAAAAGCAGAACAGAAAGATGCTTACTTTTAAACCGAATCCACACTTGAAACCAGCCAACATGCCTATCTCTTTTCAATGGATGTAAATGAAGAGTTGCAGAACATAATTGTGGTGTTAAAAGACATTTGGTACAGGAAATGACAGTCTGCTACTTTGAACATGGATAAGGGACAGGGAATCTATTGACAATGGAAACAGCTTTGTTAAATACTGTCTGTTCACAAAATGGAGGACTTGGCCACATGAAGTTTAAAAAACCAAGCGAATAGGCTGCTATTTCATACCATATGCTTGAGCTTCTCCGTCAAGAACAAGAAGATTTGCCAACTCATAAGGTCACCCCTCATTAGTGTTTTCCATCAAAGCTCTACAGTGAAAGTCAAGTTTTCCTGTCGAAGATTTACAGCTGTACTTCTTTTTATCTATAGTGAAGTGAAAATGTGAATTTCCAGCTCCTCCCCCAAATACTTTAGTCCGTGTTGTGTTTCATATGTAAACAGCTGAAGGGTGTTTATTTATGGATTTAGCAACTATCTCTGGAGGAACCAGCAAATCCCTCGAGCTTTGCTAGGAGAAAACTGTGTGTTTTCAGCGCTGGATGTTTTAACATAGGAGTGGAACTAGGTGCTCTGGGAATGCCCGAGTTGTTAGCTAGGTGTTTGTTTACTTTTAAAAACGAGGTGTTGAGGGATGAGGAGGGAAAATGCCATGCTTGTTTAGCTTTGGGAAATTGGAAATAACATGGGAATAAGTCATTCCTAGATTTTAGTATTTGCAAGAAAAAAAAATACTGCCGTTCGTTATTTCATTGTGTAAAGTTGATTTCAGAAATCTGTTTCTGGAAGTGTAATATTTGAAATTATTAGTTCACCAAAAGCTTTATTTCTACTTATTGTTTCTTCTGTAATAGGAAGTTACAAGTGTCAAGATGCTTGACAACTTAAACTTTCAAAGGTCTTTCACTTCAATACACACAACTATACGATACCTTACTTGACAAGTGGGTGATTGATTTGGTCAGATTCTCTTCCTTTTGTGGGAATTGTTGTTCTACACAGAATGAACGGCTCCCAAAGCTAGGTGGTATGAGAAAGCCCTGGATTTCTTTAAGTAATCTGTCTTTAAAAAATGTTATTCTGCTCTACCTAAATAAAACTGTATGCAACCAGTAACAGTGGAACAAAACAATGAATGGTGATGCTTTGACCTGTCTTTAGGGGGTGGCTAAAAGGGTGTTTTTGTAGGCTGTAAATATCGACTGATTAGTTCTCCGGGGAATGGTCATACTCAGGTGTTTATTTGGAACTGATAGCTCTAGTACGTTAGTTCTAATTGGAATTCAAGCCTATTTTAGGTTTACACAAACTACAGAGATAGTCTGCTGCCAAAATGATGTTCCCTTTGGAAAGACGTATCATTTTCCATACACAGCTCTATGAATCCTTGTTGTCCAGCTTCCAAAATAACTCCTTTGCTGGTTTCTATATACTTCAGTGAACAATTCTTTATTCACTTTTATAAATTATTCTAA
Organism: Galaxias brevipinnis; assembly: GCA_036023535.2. NCBI lineage: Eukaryota > Metazoa > Chordata > Actinopteri > Galaxiiformes > Galaxiidae > Galaxias > Galaxias brevipinnis. The sequence goes on along the minus strand of JAVQIZ010150734.1, from coordinate 5,634 downwards.
AGATGATGTAGATGATGACTACATATTGCAATATGAATTTTGCTTGAATATGCCTACATTTTGCATGAATGTGCCTGGCACAAGTCTCCTTTATCCTAGTAAACGCTGCGCCTTTATGATCTTCTCGTGACCTCTATCCCTCCCTCTATCTCATTCTTGCCTCTTCTCTTCTTAATCCACCCATCCTCATCTCTCCTGCTCTGCCTGGCCCTTCCAGAGCCTCCCCTCTCCCCTCTGCACAGTGGATTAGCGATTAGCCGTTAGCGTGCTGTGCCTCTCCGCCTCCCTAACCCTCCCCAAAGCCCCCGCTGCCCATCGAGGCTCCACTCCAAAGCTCAACGGTGTGTGGGGAGAAATGGAGATTGGAGCCGTCGGGCCGGTGGCAGCAGGGATTACACACACAGGGGGGTGGGGGCTCAGGAGGCTAATGGCTGGCACCAGCTCAGCGTGGATGGACTGGCACAGCGGTGGGCATGGGCTGGACGCCCGGGTATTTCCTGAGATTTCTGCCCACCACGACACAACTGAGGAAGTGCTGAAGGATGAGGACAGAAGGGGCATTGTTTTTGCCAAGATCACGCCGGCCTGTTTGTTTGTGGAGAGGAGATCATAGTTTAGTGTGGGGTTGGTGGGTGTGTTTTTGTGTGGCGAGCAGTTGGAGGTTGTCTGAGACTGAGTCTTAGTGGAACACCAGAAGTTGATAAGGAGACCAAAGGATGATGGACTATGGAGACCGGGTTAATACTAGGCTACGAACGGATATGACCATAGGCTAAAACAGACTGATTGGTTATTGTGTGGATACACTTTATTTATATGGTTATTATAAGTCTTATTATTTGTTTCCATACTGTTGTCTCTTCAAACACTAAAAAACTAAACTGAGGGCAGTTTCTGCTGCCATATCAGCTTTATTTGTCTTGAACAAACAGTGTCATCAGGAACACTAAAAATAAAGGGATCAGAGACCGTTCTTTCATTTGGAATATGTCCACTAAGGTTTTGGGGTTCACTGGAGGTCAATAAGTCCCTTCTTACTTCATGAAGTTTCAATGTCATTGGAAGTACAACACCGCCATACTTCAAAGAGGGTATCCGCTTTTTGCTCTGCGTGACTGTCCCTCTCATTACTCCAAATTCAATTCTGGTGTTTTTCCGCAAAACATACAGATTTGTGTCTCATCTCACTATACCGTCTGGGTATAATCAAAGTTTAATACATTTACCATTGGCATCAAGTTGTTTTCTAATATACTTCTGGAAACTTTATGAGCCCAAGATGCAACTATTGAAATTTTCCTTCTGAACATATTTTGTCTGTAGAACAATCCTCTTCACTGTTATGTTATTTTTATTGTCTTCGAGGCAGGTTCATCAGGGCTACAGTTGTATTCTACTTCTGAATTATTCACCTAATATTGGAGATAGTATAATACAATCACACTGAATCCAAGTTTGGACTAGCGATGGTCTCTGGGTGTGTGCGCGTGCCCTTTATATGGTACATAACGATGTAAGATTATTCTTCAAGCTCCTCACAGCAAGCATGCAAATGTCCTGGAATTGTTCCTTGGGAATAAAAAAAACCCCTCACATTACCATTGCATTTTTATTGGAGAAATAATGGTCTAAAGGTAATTAGAGGGTAAACACATTAATGATCTGAGAGCCTCCTATAAGGTTCAGGCTTACCACAGCCTGGCCTCAGCACAAATCAGAGTTAAATAGCTTGGGGCAATAGATTGATCCAATAATGGACCCATCCTAGGAATTAATGACTGCAGCAGCAATCAGTAAGAAGCAAGTGCTCTTGACCATTAATTAGCACAGTTAGGGGAAGAGGCTCATCTTTACCTAGAGTGCCAATATTTCTGAAGGACAATGTATGTCCTGGCTAGCTACTGATCCTTGCTCTCCCAGAATGGCAGCATGAATATACCAAGAGAGAAAACTGAATGGATGCATCATGCAGTAAGAGAGAAAGAGAAAAGTGGATGTTTGTGGAGAGAGAAAGTATCACCTTCGGCGCCCAGGGGCTCAGGGAGCAAATATGCTGCGGGTTACGGAGGCCCTGAAGGATTGTGAGGGCAGAAATAATTGAATCCACAATGAGCGTGCTTATCCAAGATATGGAGAGGAAATATGGTGGTCTGGGTTTGGATTGTTGGTGCTTTTTGCTGTGTATGGCTGTGATTGATGAGGTGGTGTGTGTGTGTGTGTGTGTGTGTGTGTGTGTGTGTGTGTGTGTGTGATGAGAATAGGACTGTTGATTGAAGGTGCAGAGAGGGAGCCGAGCGGAGAGGAAGATTAGATGTGCTGTTCTGACATGTGCAGACTGCAGTTGTCCTCATAAGACACTGTTCTGGTTTGTAGTGTGTGGTAGTGCTGAGATGTATGCAGGTATGTTTAATTGAAGAGAGATAGAGAAGACGATGCGGAATGACAGTTTACTGTTGGCATACCAGTGTATCAACACACTTTGCAGGAACACAGACACTGTGCCAGTCAGCCAGCCAGCCAGCCAGTCACTCAGTCACTCACTCAATCACTCAGTCATTCAGTGTGCAAGATAGACAGCAAGTCCGACAGTGAGCCAGCCAGACAGGCAGGGAGTAGTGATCAGAGTCTAATCCTCTCAAAGCTGAGAAAAATGAAGTTTTAAGCTCTGTAATTCCCTCCCTTAATTCATTCCCATTGTAAATCCATTGCCGGAGAAAGACCGAGTCAAGGACCTTTTCCGTCCACCGACTGGGTTGCAGTTACCTTTCCTCAGTCAGGGTCAGGACATGTGGGCATTCAGGACCTAGAAGTCTAAAATGGTGGATGCATTTAGGGGGTTTCAAAATGGAATGGGGTAGTTTACTGACGACCTTAGTAGGTGTATAACTTAATATTAATAAGGACTATACTACCTTTAAAACAGTTTTCTTAACAATGTTAAAAATGTATATTTAATATGGACATTTTACACAAATAGTGCCAGCTTCCAGAACTACAGGTCGAATACAATACTCACCAAGCCTGGTTCAAGGATTCAATCAAAATAAGGCATCTAAAATATTTAGAGGAACCTGCTCTTTCTCTGTCAATGTGTTTACTAAGGGCAAGGGGAAGTATTTAATGACTCACTCAGTCTATTCTGCATGTGGATCTTGCCAGAAATACCCATTGTAGCAGAGGAGTTTAATAGCATAGTCTCAACTAACTAGTTTTCTACTTGAAGCCTACAACATTGTGAGACAACATTTTATATTTTTATGCTTCAACACAAACTGTTTCATGTTACAAAATTGGGTATAAACGTCATTGTTTTGGGCGGTGCAGTGCCTGAGACCTCGCTTGCTCTCCGGCGTCACAGTCAGATGTTCTGTGAGTCGGTGAGCAGCCTCCTCTGTATTGGCCGGCACGCCTCGTTTGAGACTGATAGGTGTCAGCTGAGATTGGGCCGTGCCGAAGCATGAGATCCAATCAACAGAAGTCCCCGAAGGCCTTGGGACTGTCGACAAGGTGGTGGTGGAGTCCGCAAAGGTCAAGCGCAGCACCCGCAGGGTTTCCTTCTTTCCGTTTAGGGAAATGAAACTGCAGAAACAACAAGCGCGTCACTATCGTGTTGTTACTCATTCTTAATTCTTTCATCCTAGATTAGAAGCTTTTTAAACAGGGTTACTTACGGGGTGACTTTGAAGGGTATTATTATAGTGTTGCATTGTATTTATCTGTGTCACTTTGCTTCTACCAGTCTTATCATTGAAATTACCGCCTCCGTGCTTTTTGAGGAAATTCAGGTCCCGACTTTGTAAAAAGCGATATATATATAAACCTAAGGAAAAAAGAACAAGGAAGCATCTTTGGAGTCGGCGGTGTCATCTTTCATCTTTTCCTATATCGACGTCCATTATGTTTATGGATTATTTCCTCCTCTGTCTATTCCCTGGCGCGGGCGAGTGTCAGTTTCGATGCTCAGGGCGCCGGTCGGCAGATAATGTCATTGTGATTGACTGGTTTCAGAGTTTAATTGTCTCTGCCGTCATCTCATCATGGATCATCCCACGTGACGTGACGGAATAGGGGTTATAAGAATCTGATCAAGTCGTTGTTGCCATAGAGCGCACTGTCCATCTATGTCTTTATGGTTATTAATGCTAGTGAATGCATCCCCCTGGACATGATCAGGGATCTTCTTTATTGCTTCCTGGATCGTGTTTCCTGGACTGTGTGTCGGTTTACTGGAAGAGCAACTATGGGCCAGATTCAATCATACCTGTCACAAGTCGTATTTATGCTCCGGGTTTTCCCTGTAGTTCTGTCCGGGACTCATGTGGTCATGGTGATTGGTTGGGGGGGCTTTTTGTCTTTCTGGTAACTGAAGACCAGATGGGACCTAATTCAAACTGAATCAGGAGTTAGCCTGAAGTCTTAGAAATAGGTTTGTACCACTGATTGTAATTTAAGAGGTATACCGTTTTCAAAATAGACCCATTGCACATATGTTGCAAAAACATTTGTGTTTTTCTAAATTAAATGTCCAAAGAGAGTATAGGCAAAGATAGCTTAATGTTGTATCTATAATGTTATACATTGTATTTGTTACTACATTGATATTTCAGTGGCATTCACCTGGTGCTGTATATCATCTGTGTGTATAATCTGTATTTTATTTGTTATGGGACTGATCCTTTTGAGAGGTTCCCCGGCAGTAACCGTTCCCCTGTACCAGAGATGCAAGTCTAGTGTGGCCTTCCTCATCAACAGCTCCCTGTTCTCAGACAGTGACCACACACAAGCTGCCTTCCTCCTCCTCTCTCTCTCTCTCTCTCTCTCTCTCTCTCTCTCTCTCTCTCTCTCTCTCTCTCCCTCTCCTTCCCTCTGGGTGTTCACTGGTCCATTTGTGTCCCTCTCTGTGGTGTGTGTGTCTGTACTGGCTCACTTCTCTCTCTCTCTCTCTCTCTCTCTCTCTCTCTCTGTGGTGTGTGCATGTGTGTACTGGCCGACATCGCTCTCTCTCTTCCTCTCCCTCTGTCTCTCCATCTCTCGCTGCACCGGTGCTATGCTGGTTACCAAGGTCACCGCAGCCCTGCTCTGTTTTCTAGGCGTGTGTGGGCTCAATTTATCACCTTCACTACAGGAGTAATGTAGCGGATGGGCTGGTGCTTTGTCTGCCTCTCTCTTCGCTCTCTGCGTCCCTCACCCTTGTTTTCGTTTGACACAGCGTGAACGTGACTGTGTGTGAGCGTGTGTTAGCGTGTGCCTGTGAGTATGCTGTGAGCGTCCACGTTTGTGGGTCCATTCATGTGTCCAGTCGTATTTGCATGGGTTGCGTGACGCTCGAACGTCTCCTGGCATGGAGCTCAAGCTCCTGCTCTCTCCCCAGACGTCGTCTCCGGGGAGGAGAGAGACAGAGGAGGAGAGTGAGACGCACTTAAAGGCGAGAGGTTAGTCATGAAGGTGAAGGTAATAGCTGCTGATCTGCTCTGAGCCCAGATCAATACTGAGGTAATGGGGGCGGCGGGGTGCCGGGGAGGGGTCAACGTGTGTATTTGTGTGTATGTGTGTGTGTGTGTGTGTGTGTGTGTGTGTGTGTGTGTGTGTGTGTGTGTGTGTGTGTGTGTGTGTGTGTGGGGCTGTGTGTGTGTG